>CM039124.1:385706-500432 GCA_022036555.1 Microstegium vimineum | reverse complement strand
CTTTTTCAGTGTCCATGATACCACCGGAAGTTTCAAGTGACCATTCTCAAGAGTTATTGGGTGCAACTCCTTCCTGAGGCCCAGGTGTTGCATGTCCAAGCGTGTCGCGAGAGAATCCTTGCTTGTTCCCCCGGTGTTCATCAACGTGTTAAGTGTGTTACCGCACACATTTTTAATTATGTGCATTGGATCAAGATAGTGGCGTACACTCAAAAGTTGCCAGTAAGGTAGTTTCCAGAAGAGTGATTTTTTCTTCCAAATACTATCGGTTGGCGCTGCTACTACCCTGTCCCCCTTCCCAAGGACAACATTTGTGAGTTTGCTTAATTGTTGAAGCAGTTGTTTCCCGTCTTGATACTTTGGAGGTCCACGTTTCTCAGTAGTCCCATTAAAATCTTTTGTATTTCTACGGTAAGGGTGATCACGACGTGTAACACCCACAAATTTGAATGCATTTACAATAGATGAAAATGATTTATTAAAGGATTTTGTGAGCATTTCATTTAGTGAAATAATAAAAATTTATTGAATTAAAATCAATTTCTAGTTTAGTAACATGATTGTGCATTCATGCAGCTACATAATTCTTGTTGAGGTGATTGAGTTTGCAAAATCAAATTCAAATGAATTCAAATTGTTTAGAAAAGGATTTTGAAAAAAATGAAAAGAAAAAGAAAAGGGAAAAGGAATTCTCTTTCTCTCCTGAAGCCCAGCCCATCCTTCCTCCCTCTCTTTCTCTCGGCCAACCCAGCTAAAAGGCTGAAGCCCAACCAGCAGACCAGCCCAGAGTCGCAGCCCAGCAGCTCCCTCTCTCCTTCCTCCCTCTCTCTCTTTGACCAACAGGTCCCGCCTGTCGGCGCCAACCCAACCGTCCCCTCTCTTCTCTCTCTCGCTGGCGACCAGACCCCACCTGTCGGCGCCGATCTCCACCGCTCCCTCACCCTCTCTCTCTCGCTGCTGCTTGGCCCCACAGGTCAGCACCGTCACCCTCCTCCCGCCGATTTCAAATGCGCGCGGACGCGCCGCGGACGGCAACCGCCGCGATCGGGAACCGCCTGCACGCCCCGCTCCCACTCCCCACGCCTCGCCCACATTGCCACAACGGCTCCGCACGTCGCGCGCTCTCTGCTATGCGCTATAAAGCGGCACACCGCACCTCCGCTCTCCCCTTTCCCATCTGCTCTCCCGAACGCCGCCGCCGCCGCTGTGTCGCAAAGAAACCGCACCGGAGCCCTCGATTCGTCTCGGTAAGCCGCGTTCCGAGACCGCAATCTCCCAATGAATCTCCCGGCCTAATCTCTCTCTGTGTGCCCTGCCTTTGGCCGCAGAACGCCCGACGTCGTGGACGCAGAGCTCTCAGACCGCCGTTCCACGCCGTCAAGCCACCCTGAGTCGTCTCCGTTCTCTTCGAAGTCGCGGTGAGCTTCGCCATCGCCCCTTCTCCCTCCCTGAGTCTTTATTTCAGCGAATTATGGCCTTGTGGCACTGGCCGCGTGTGACCCGCGCCGCCGGCCATGGCGCCGCCGTGGGTAGCACACCCCGGCCGCGCATCGCCTCGCCCGGTTACCCTACCGGCACTGCAGAGTCATACCGCACCTCCCCGACCCCTCAATTCGGAGGATTGAGGCTTCTAGGGCCTTACCCACACATCCCGCACACATCGACCATGGCGCCGCCGCGGACCACACCGTTCCGGCAATCCGCCGTCTCAACTGAGCCCTCTGTCGTACTCGCACGAGCACGCAGGTCCTTTCTGTGCTGTTGGTTGAAGCCGAGGCGGTCGGGAGTGTCTTCCCCGCTTTCGCCGGCGAGATTGTGCCGCCAGTATCCATGGCGCCGCCTTTGCTCGCCTCTCTGGGTTCATCCGAGCACACCAACGAGCTCACCTCACCGTGCCCTCCCTTCCCCTGCCCTTGGTTTGCGAAACCGTGACCGGGAACCCATTTCCAGTGAGCTCCGGCGAGCTCAGGCCGCCAGAAATGGAGGCGCCGCCTCGCTCTCCCTCGGCTCCGGCCGGCTATGCCTCTCTTCTCCCCTCCTTTTATTCTCTGCCATCCGATCTCTGATCTGTGGTCGAGATTAGAACCCTGAAGGGGTAAGTACCCCGGTCCACGGTAGACCGGTGGACCAGAGTCCCGCGCGCGGTGCACGGCTGTACCCGTGGACCCGCCCAATCCCGGGCCGCCGCGTGGCAGACCTGTTGACCCCGCGCCTCTGCCTTGGCGCATTTCTGAGTTTACGTTTTCTCCGTCAAGACACGTAATCCTGTTCGGTTTAATCCAAAAATGGAAAGTCTCTATTTACAGAAATGCCACTGCCTTATTTTGTTTATAAAAACTTTATTTTAACTCCGATTTGGACGATTCGAGTTGCGTTAGATTCGTAATGAAATTCTCTACATGTTAAACCATCTTTTGGTCATGTTTGAATTATTTAAATTCAAGGTTAATTCAAATACTAAAAATGCTCTTAGAGAACCAGTTAAATTCATATCTTTTGCGTTTTAAATCCGATTTTCGTGAAATTCGTGTTGAAATGATCGTAGCAATGCGTAGTATATTTTTATAAACCTTTTTAACTCTGTTTACTGTTGATGGTGTACTGTTCTAATATTAGTTTTGTTTGCTTTGTATGTATGCAATTGGAATGCGTGTTGTTGCAATGCCGTGATCGAGATCAGGCAGTGAGGAGTTTGTTGGTGATCAAGAGTTCTTTGATCAGGAGTGCTTTGACCAGCAAGACTTTGAGAACCAAGGCAAGTATAGCATGGGACCTACCTTGTTATCCTATTCACCGCAATCATAATTTCATGTGCATGTGTTTAAATTGATACCCATAGTATATTCCTATAGAATTGAAATCCTTTACCTTGACTCCTATGGGTTGTGCATATGGGTAGATGGCTAGTGCTATATTAATGAATACTTGATCCCTGCCAAATGTTATAATGCTTTGAATGAATTGGTGATCCTGTTTATGGCAATTGGAACATAACCCTTTAATAATAACTCACTGTTGGCAAAAGCTGGGACTGACAGTGCTACCGTGAGAGCTACATGGCTCTGGCTTTAACTCAGTAGTAGGCTCTTTTCTAGCTCGTTAGCGGTTACCTGAGAGGGCGCATTAGGCTCTTGCCGAGCTGGTTATAGTGCGGCCTCTGTCCGAGTTTGAGCGTAGGTTGCGGGTCTTTATGCTACTCGGAAGGGGGGCTCTATCACCCCTTGCCAATCCTAGCGGCCCTAATCTTGTTAGACGAGATACTATGAAACGTTTCATAGTGAACCCCGCCCACTCACCTTGGTAGTGTTATGGGAGTAATTAACCCGGGCATTCGGGGCATCACGACTCACGGGTAAAGATGCACAACCTCTGCAGAGTGTTAAAACTGATAGATCAGCCGTGCTCACGGTCACGAGCGGCCCGAAAAACTAACGGTTTAATTAATTAACTTGACTAACCTTTATGTTCCTGTCGCCACCACCCTTATGATGTTGTTTAAGTCTCTTTAAACTTTGGCAAGGATATAAGTGGGATCATTTGGGGCTTAAGCATAACCTGATGATACTTAATAATAAAACTTTGACCAACTAAAAGTGCTTAATGCAGTAAGCCAGTGTCAACTTTTGAGCTTCATAACCTCATGTTATACTGCTGAGTACGAGGGTACTCACGCTTGTTTTCTTTTCAATTTTGGATAAAAATCCCGGATGGGTAACAGAAGCAGGAGGCTATGAGGAGTTTCCAGAAGATTTCTAGGCTTGGTCAACCAGTTGACCTTCCCTGTGAGATGGAGCCTGAGAGCTAGTGTATCTTCCATCTGTTTTGTTTATTCTTGTAATGGATATTTGTACGTTATGTATTAAACTCTGTGATGGTACTTTGTAATTTGTGAACTTATGTGTGGATTTTTCCCTAGGCACACATAATATTATGCATCCTATTTCGTCCTTGAAATTGGGTGTGACACGACGTAGGAACCTACGGTGTCCCATGTAGACCATCTTCTTGTTTTCTGGTAGATGTGTAGCATCAGTCTCGTCCAAGCCCTCGACACACCTAGTGTATCCTTTTGTCTTCTCTCCAGACAAGGAACCTCGCCCTGGTAGGTCGGTGATTGTAGCGATAAGTACAGCCTTTACCGTGACATGTTCTTTTTTGTACTCATCCCAGACATCCTTCACACCCGTCTCCCACATCTGTAGTAGTTCATCGATCACTGGTTCTAGAAGCAAATCAATATCATTACCAGGTTGTCTTGGTCCTTGGATTAGTAATGGCATCTGGACGTATGACCGTTTCATACAAAGCCAGAGTGGAAGGTTGTATATACATAGCGTCACTGGCCAAGTGCTATGATTGGTTCTCACCTAGTCAAACGGGTTCATCCCATCTGTGCTCAAAGAAAACCACAGATGCCTTACCTCTCCACCGATGTTCTTATAGAACATAGTGTTGATAGTCCTCCAGTCCGGCCCATCGGCGGGGTGTCTCATCATTGAATCTTTCTTTCGCTCTTCGTCGTGCCAACGCAACAGCTTGGCTGACTTCTCATTTGCAAACAACCTATGCACTCGTGGAGCTATAGGAAAATACCACACAGACTTTATTGGCCCTCCTCTGGTCTTGCTTCTATCATTTGATGGCCCTTGCTTGTATCGGAGAGTTTTACACTTGGGACATGCATCGAAGTCTTTGTATTTCTCTCCACGGTACAATATGCAGTCGTTGAAATACGCGTGGATTTTCTCAACCTCGAGGCCAATTGGGCAAATCATTTGCTTCGCAAGGTAAGTCTTTTCTGCTAACTCAGCCTCCGGGAACAGTTTATGTAGTATAACTAACAAGTTATCAAATCCTTTATCACTCAACTCATTCGTTGATTTGAACTCCAATAGCATGATGTTGGCTTCCAGTTTGCTTATTGGGGAGCACGGAAACAATGGTGTTTTTGCATCCTTTCTCATCATCTCCAGTTTTTTCAACTATGAAGCACTAAGGAATCCCCCATGCACATCATGTAGAAGCTGTGAAATGCCATCATTTTCCTCAGTGTCGTCAGCTAATGTATTCATAAACACATCATCATTGGTAGGCACATGTTCTGTGTACTCATGAACAGACAATAATGCATTCAGGGATACACTAGGCATGTGCACATCATCATTAACATTTTGACCAACCTCCCCATACAAAGTCCAAATCATGTAGTTTCTCATGAACCTCCTTGTGATCAAGTGCAACCGTATATGCTCCACATCGCCCTATTTTCTCATATTCTTACAGTCTTTGCATGGACAGAATACAAGATGTGAGTCCCCAGCATTGGCTCTAGCTCGCTTGATGAAATCGTCGATGCCCGTCAAGTACCGTGGGTCTGTACGTGATAGATCGTACATCCACCCTCGAGCCATGTCTGCACTGATAAAATGGACAGAGCAGAGAAAACATAAGAACATATTAATAGGAGCATTTTTCAACAATATTCTTTTCTTTATAATTTGAATTTGGTCGCGCTATAAAAAGTGAGACAACAAAATAGGTGGATGCATGGAGTATTAAATGTGAGTATTAAATGCATGCATGGAGTATTAAATGTAAGTATTAAATGCATGCATGCATGGAGTATTAAATGTAAGTAATAAATACCGAATCTATTCCACATCCCATCAAATCTTTAATACATGCATGGAGTATTAAATGTAAGTAATAAATATAACTAATTACAATTTTTTCCATAATTTTCGAGAAGAATCTTTCAAACCTAGATATTCAATGATTATACAATAATTATCCAATAAAAACAAAGTGCTACAATATTTCTAAATACTTTTGGATCTAAAAGGTACAAAAAAATGACATAAATTGCAACATCTCTCTTCTTGATCATGAAAACTAGCATAGCTCTAAACTATAGATTTACACACAAAAATAATGTAAACCAACAATTCTAAAGAATTATGCTTGTTACTAACCAAGAGCAAGAAGATATGAGGATCCAAGAGTGAAGAGGAGCCAAAAATGGAGATCAAGAAATCCACCAGCCGCAACAATGGAGAGAGGGAGCTCCGAGCACTGTTCTGTACTGTTGGGCAGAGGAGGGAGAGAGGAGATCGTGTTCTTTATACTGTACACAACATCACTGCCGGTTCCAGCCACGAACCGGCAGTGAAACACCACATCACTGCCGGTTCGTGGCTTGAACCGGCCATCACTGCCGGTTCAAGCCACGAACCGGCAGTGATGTGGTGTTTCACTGTCGGTTCAGCCCCTGCCCCCAATAATTGGGGGCCTGTCAGAGGAAGAACCGGCAGTGAAGAGGCATCACTGCCGGCCCAAACAAAACCGGCAGTGATGGGTCGGCAGTGATTGTCGTTTCTGTAGAAGTGAGGGCTGCCGAAGAAGTCGATTATCTTCAATGGCGGAGACGACATGCATGTTTACCTTGCTGGTTGCTGGTTGTTGCTTCCTAGCTAATGCTATTCTTGCTCACTTGCTGGTTGATGCTATACTGGCCAAACAATAATCCTGGACTGGTTGCTTTTTATGGCCACATATCATCTTCGCCTTAATGTCGCCGTCTGGAAAGAAATGTCTCCATATTATCATGTCGATGAAGTTTTTGACGTCGTAGTTGTCGTCCTAATCTTCAACGGAGCTACCATGGAGAAAACACTATTCCATCCTACAGAAAGCATCTAGGCCCCTAAAGGTTTTGATGATTAACAACAATGCAAGATCATTATGGCTAACATGTATTTTTGCAGAGATAATTTGAGTTATGTCATAGTAATGGTGATTGATTGGGCAACCAATAGTTTTCAAGCCCCTAGCGATGGATATCATTTTGGCTTTAAAAGGATGGAGACAAGGTTAAAGATGATCTAGTTCTAAGTGTCGATTAGAGTTGAGAGACACTTAAAGTAGATTATGACTTTGTTTTTTCTTTAACCGTACTAAGGGGGTATGAACGGAGAGCTTGACTTAAGTGAATCCAATGTTTTAGGTGTGATGCACACTTGTAAAATTTAGTATTAAGTAGATTAAGATTGTCCCTAAGATCCGTTGGAACAACTTTCATTCTCAAATAAATTCAATTTGAAGTTGTTCGAGGTGTTTTACAGAGCACCATATGGTGGTGCACCTGGTACTAGACGCGCCCGGTTAGTGCAAGGTGGCGAGGGCATTCCACCGGACTCACCCATGTGGTTCATGGTCTTACTAGTTTTGTAGAGGGTTATTACAAACGTCCCGGAGCTGTCACACAAGTTTGGAAGCTTTATGGGCGACGCTCTAGCTGGCTAGGAGCAAAGCTCCAAGAGTACAAAGACTACAAACACAATCCATCCACTTGAACATGAAGCAAATGCTCTAAGAGTTGAAGAATAGGTTGGAGAGATTTCTTTCTTAGTTTGGAGGCTCAATCTCTAAAGGAATCGAAGAGAAATAGTTAGGAGAAACTTGAGGTGATCCAATGGAGCATGTGATAGAATAAGAGTTGTTGTCTGATCACTGGAAAAGAGAAACGGTCGAGATGATTATTGGGAAAAGAAGGGAGATGATTTCCCCGCTCTCAACGGTTATTTCAAGTTGGGGTAGTGCCTTTCAAGCCAGACAAGCACATAAAATTGGAATGAGGAGCTTGTTGTCTTGGCTAGGGCTCTGAGGATATTTGGTGGGTAAAGTGAGCACTTGATGCACATTGAAGCTTGTACATTGTATTCCTCTTTATAGTATGACTTTCCTAAACTCAAACTTAAAATGGAAACTAATTTAAACGCCTTTGAGACAATGGTCGTGTCCTTTTGTAGTTGGGACTAAACCATTGCATGTGTATTATCCTTCTTTTTTGTTTCACCTTCTTGTCATCTCGATAAATATCATTAGTCTCTAATTGTAAGATCATTATCACCGAAACCCACAAATAGAGCTTGATTGCACTTATAGTGTTCCATCATTAAGTTGGAGCTTTCCCAGACTTAGAAACTAGTTCTTGAGACCCCATCAACCCCGCTCAGTAGGAGACTCGCATTTTTCTCAACTTGACATAAGATTTTGTTGTATCCCTTTTTTTGATATAAAGCTTAAATAACTCTTTGCTCAAGAGAGA
The DNA here is from genome assembly GCA_022036555.1 of Microstegium vimineum. Classification (NCBI taxonomy): domain Eukaryota; kingdom Viridiplantae; phylum Streptophyta; class Magnoliopsida; order Poales; family Poaceae; genus Microstegium; species Microstegium vimineum. The sequence goes on along the minus strand of CM039124.1, from coordinate 492,325 downwards.
CACTTGTTATGTAAATCCAAATTTTGTATTCCCAAACCCCCATTTAGATCCCTTTGGCTATCACAAAATGTACCAGTTAACTAGCATGTATACATTCATGGTGATCATTCTACCAAAAGAACCTCGATCTGTAGTAGTAAATTTTATAAGAATTTCCCTGATTTTTTAAAGAGAAAGAGAGACAGCATGGATAATTAAGCGATTAGGTCAATCTCAATAGGGTTTCGTGAGAGTTTTATGGATATTAAATATGTTGATATGACATAATATTAATGAATAAGAGAGAGAAATATTTTATGTGAGTAGAGAGAGTTTTATGAGAATGAAACCGTTCTTCACTGTTTCTAAGATATGGTCATGTTAAAAATCATGTTTTTTTTAAAAGTTGGGACATAAAAACCAAGACTCGCTTTGTGTCTAATAGTGGGTTCGCTTTGTGTCTAATAGTGGGTTCCTACTAGCGTAGAAGGTACTATCAAATCGGTGAGGTGCGGGAGGTTGAGTGTAAGCGTCAGAATTAGGGGGATGTGAGGACCACATACATGTCGAGACTGATCGAGGCTACTGTTGACATTGTCTGGTCACAATCTTGACATAATGTTTTATTTTTATTTTAGTGTTTTGTTTGCAAGTTCGACTTTCTTTTTTAATAACACTTGCAAGTTGCACAAAAAACATATAGATATAATCCAGAATTAGCCCCCACATTTCCTGGCCCGCGTTAGATGGATGAGAATCTGTCATAAACCCTTGCTATGAGTGCTCCCTGAAAGAAACATGCATTAAATGCCATTGAGGTTGACGTGCAGCTTACCAGCAACTGCCTGACCCTTGCTATTAATTGATTTTATGTTGCACCTTACCAATCCAATAACTAGACTCATTGGTATTGTGGAGCATCACGTCCTCCTCGCTTGAACCTATCAGCCTAATTTATTAGTAATAATGGCTCAATATTTTTCTCACAATAAAACAACATCAACCAGCTTATCAACCAAAAAAAAAACATCATAAATTATTCTGACGCTATATTTACTATATATGTTTACTATAACTCGTCATGGTATATTTCTCCAGAAGAGTTAAGTCAAAGTAATCTCATGATTATTGCATTCATTATGATAACCTAAAGTGACTAAAGAATGAGTTATTCTATGACTATAAACACTAGTAGAAATATGCACATCTACGACGAGTTATATAGAGAACAATGACAAATACAACCAAACGATACAAGTTATAGCCACTGTATAAGAAGTTTGACCCTTACAAGGAATACTCCAGTGAAAAGTAGGGTAGAGGCCCCTTTACTATACCTTGAAGTTGTGTTAGAATTTGTGTTCTTGCCTACTACCCATCACGGACGGGCCAACTAAGATTCAAGGGTATTCGGTTGAATACTTTAGTCTTTTGCAGAAAAAATATACACATAGTATATATAGATATATTATTTTTTTAGAGAAAATGGTTTCCCCCTGCTTTTGTATTGCAAAAAGCACACAAACTTCAGCGTTTCAGGTTCTGTTTAACGTCCACAGCATTACAAAGTGCCTTAAAGCGACAAATCATTCCTGGCAAACATGCCAAAGCTCTCTGAATTTGGTTCGATCAAATCAGGTTGCTCTCCAGTATATATACATATATTATATATTTAAAAAGAAAGAAACACAGATAAAAAACAATATTATGTGAGAATTCGGCCCACTCTTCTACTACTTCCTAATCTCCTTCCCCGCTCTATGGCCCAATAAGGCTCGCTCGTTTAGCATTCCGCAAAAATAAATCATTACTTTGTTGTTATTAGAGTGGGTACACTTGCTCAAATACTCTTGGACTAATTTATTCCAAAATTTGATTATTCTTTTATTCTCACCAGAAATTATTCCAAATATTATTTCTTGCATGTAGGTTGAAATGAAAAACAACTTCTTATGGCAATAAGTCGTGCATTATTTTTTATTGATCCCAACAGGAACAATTCATTATGGTTGCTACAGTGTGCTATTGAGTTTGTTGTAACTGAAATTCTAAATTTTATTATGGTCACCATAAATAAATAAATAACTAAATAAGAAGAGTGATTTTATATTATGCAGGTACAACTATGTGGCATTATACATGCCAAATATTAAGGCTTTTGGTTGTCAAACAAAAATTTAATACATTTTTACATTTCAAATATACCCACACTCAAAATCTTGGGTCTGGCATTGCTATCTTGCATTCTACATTCAATTATATAATGCATTACTGTAATTACTTCTCACAGAATTATCATGTTAGATTTTGAATCTAGTAGGTTGAAAGGTTTTTGAAAACCCTTAGAAAAGATTATGACACATTTATATAGAATGAACTTAGATAAGCTTTTATATACATATATAGGAAAGGTCGAACGGATTTCACGCGTGTTGTCAATGAGATGCAACATCAGCTGTCGTAAGAAATACCACATTGAATTCTGAATGAACTGGCTTACAAAATCTTTTAGACAACATGCTACTGGCTGTACTTTGGCTGAGAGATGCAGTTTAACGAACAGAAGCGACTGATTGTAGAAGCCATGTCATATGGTTGAGAAATAGATGGATTGTATGTTTCGCAAAAAAAAATATGCATTGTACTTATATAATTATTGTTTATAATGCCACCCTACATTCCTCTATATCCGTGAATTTCAGTTTCCTCAATATATAGCCAATGTTGTGTGTATATGGCCCTTGCAGTAGGGCCACAGACTGGGTAGTTTGGCATGGCAGACTTCAATTTGCTCTGTTCGAATAGAAATAAAAAATGGAGTGGGTGGACGGTGTGGGGCCAGACGGGGCGTATCTTATCATATCATACACATACATATGAGTTTTTCTTATTCCTACGTGTAATTACTCCCATCTTTAATAAATCATATAAATATGCACTTCCAATCCTTATTAGGCTGTCTAATAATGATTGTAAGTGCATAGAAGAGAAATTTCAGAAAAAACTTTGTAGTTAGAAATGTAAGCTGCTCTCTTATGGAGGAAGATTGGTTCTGATTAACTCGGTCCTTTCTAACTTGGCGTTGTTCATGTCATCCTTCTTCAAGATCCCTAAAGGTGTCTTGGAAAGATTAGATTATTATCGATCACGCTTTTTCTGGCAGAGTGACGAACACAAAAAGAAATATCGCCTAATAAAGTGGAATATCCTTTGCACACCGAAAGATTTTGGAGGATTATGTATTTTAAATCTGTGCATTCAGAACAAGTGCTTGCTTAGTAAGTGGTTGTTTAAACACATCAATGAGGATGGGATGTGGCAGAATATTCTTAGAAAGAAATATTTGTCCTCTAAAGCTTTATCTCAGGTGAGGCATAAGTCGGGAGATTCTCACTTCTTGGCGGGCCTTTTGAAAGTGAAAAACGAGTTTTTGGTTGGGGGTCATTTAAGGTGCAAGATGGAAAGAATATTAGGTTCTAGGAAGACGTGTGGGTAGGCGAGAGATCGTTCGAAGAGGCTTATCCCAACCTGTACAGGTTAGCAAGGAGGAAGGACGATACGGTGGCTAATGTCCTTCGGACAATACCACTTAATATATCCTTCAGAAGAGGCCTGGACAACGTTAATTTGCTTTCATGGTACAATTTAGTGTCTAAGGTGGTGTCGATCCATTTGTCAAACAGAATAGATGGTTTCCAGTGGAAAGCTAGTATAAAGGGCAAGTTTACGGTGGGGTCAATGTATAATCTGATGATTAGTAGGGATATCATTCCAGAAAAAATTCCCTTGTGGAAGCTTAAGATTCCGCTGAAAATTAAAATATTCCTTTGGTTCCTAAAAAAGGTGTCACTCTCACAAAGGACAACTTAGCAAAAAAAATATTGGAAAGGAGATGTTAGGTGTTGTTTCTGCAATAAGGAAGAAACCATCCAGCATCTTTTTTTGGATTGTCTGTTTGCGAGATTTTTGTGGAATGTTGTTTATACCACATTTGGAATTCGACCTCCTTCTAGTGTCTCAAATCTGTTCGGACCTTGGCTGCGTGGTGTAGGTGCCAAGCTAAAGGGACGTATCTTGCTAGGAGCGGCAGCAATATGTTGGAGCATATGGTTGAATAGAAATGATGTGGTTTTCAACAAAGCTAAGTCTAATACTTTTATGCAGGTGATTTTCAGGGTGACGTACTGGATCAGACAGTGGTCCTTGCTGCATAAGGATGAAGAACAAGTGATGTTCAGGAATTAATGGGTGCAAGAAGTTGGAGTCTGTCGTCATGGAGGCATTTTCAAAGTTTGGCTAGAACACTCGAATTTGAATTGGAGCTTAATCTAGTTGTTTTTGCTTCTAGCTCTTTTGGCTCTTTTCGATCATTTCGTGTTAGACTTGTAATCTCCCTTTGAACGTGTTGGCATTGGTTACCTAGGTACATGCTGAAAACTGTTGCACATGTGTAGACAAGATCCACTCCAAAACCAAAGTATCCCTTATCCAATACCTATGAAATTTGCACAACAACTAATAACATAAGTGTATATCATGCATACCAAATTTCAAGCCAATCTAAATAGATTTGATCTCTCAAACATGGCTATGATCACAACTAGCTCAGATTTTGAATAAAAGACAGATTTGAGATAATGAGCTATGCTTCTTCAATTTGAACCAAATTTGAATTTAACTTGTTTGAACATTCTCACAAGACATATATCCATTCCATCCACTTACTAAAATTAGTCTCATGATCATATCCATTCAAATCAACTCAAACTTGATCACTAAGCATTTAATCCATTCAATCAACTTGTAGCAAGCAACTAGTGCACATATATATATATCCAATTCAACCAACTCATATGCACTATGTGTATATCCAATTGAAACATCTTATACACACCCAAATGAACTTGATCAACAATAAATATACCTTGGTAGATCATGATCAATCCATTGCAAGCTTTCAACTAATCCAATAGGCCACCACAACTTGATCATGCACTTGTATGTTGTAACATTTGGACTTCATTCTTTTGACTTGGCAATGGGATAAGGATAGCACTAAGCTTTATTACTTGACTCAATCATATGATGAACCATATGCAATCAATTGAATCAAGTCTCCAATGCCCATGGTACCTACACACATTCATCCACTTGTTGATGGTACCCAAACTAGTTTGAGTCCTCTCAAGTTAGGAGCAACATACTTAGGCAATGCCTTAGTATGAGTAGCGGGATGTTTTGCAATAGCAACCATAGAGGTACCACTTCCATCCTTTCTAAGCATATGATCATCATCAATGGAAATAGGCTTAGAAGTCATACCTAGGGGACATGAATGAGCCATGTGTCCCCTTTCCTGACATGAGTAGCACACTCTCTTTGCTTGAGCCTTTTCTTCCTTGCTCATGTTGTGCTTCTCATTGTCTTGCCTCTTCTCTTTTGCTTGAATCTTCATCTCAAGCTTGGTAGGACACTTCGAAGCAAAGTGTCCCATATCTTCACACTTGAAGCACTTGATGTGAGCCAAATCTTTCTTCTCTTGATTCTTGCTCATCATCATGTCATCTTGAATGGGAGTTAGATGACTTGTTCTTGCTTTGCCACCTCTTCTAGTCTTTTTCTTCTTCATCATCCCCAAATCATCATCTTGATGGTTGATTTTTTCTTGCACTTGGGGTCTGACTTGTGGCATAGAATGAGGCTTCACTTGTTGCTTCACCAATTCATTGGTTGGACACATTGAGGTGAGATGACCCCAAATATGACACTTGAAGCACTTGACATGCTTTAGCATCTCTTCTTCTTTCTTCAACTTGAGATTCTCTTTGTTTGGGCAACCATTTGCAAGATGTCCCATATCACGGCATATGAAGCACATGAAATGAGATAGCTTCTTTTGTTCTTGCTTCTTCATCTTTTTCTTGCCCTTGCTCTTGTTGAATCCAACTCCACTCTTGTCACCATAGCTTATTGTGTTTGTCAACATATGCTCAAAGGTGATTTGGAGTTGTAGCACCTCTCTAACTTGTTGCTCATAATCTTCAATTCATTTTTGAGCTCATTGTTCTCCTTCAAAAGGTTAGTCTCACAAGACATAGAAGTAGAACAAGCATCTATATGTGAAGAACATGGAATATCAAGTAGATCGTCACAAGAGGTGGATACATGCTTCTTGCCTACATCACAAGGGTTAGTAACAATGTGTAGTTGATCATTTGACCCATGTGATGAGATTTCATCATTTTTAAGGTTCATCAACTCATTTATTAGATCACCATGTTTGTGAACCAAAGCCTCATGAGATACCCGAAGATGCTCATGATCTAGCTTTAGTTCTTCATGTGAAGATTTAAGAACATCAAGCAAGCGCTTATGTTCTTCACATGAATCTTTTAGAGTTGAGATTTTCTTTGTTGAAGCCTTAAGAAGTGAAGCATGCATTTCAATTAATTCTTCATGAGAATCAACAAGTTCCTCATGATTTTCAGTAAGCTCTTTTAGTGAACAACTAGAAGTGTGAAATATTTTCTTTTGTTGTTCACAAGTTTTCTTTAGTGAAGAGATTTCTTTTTCCAAAGACAAGGTTTTAGTTTTCTCATTCACTAAAGACATGGTCATGCTAGCAAGTTTATCTACAAGCTCATCATATGAATCAACATGATCAACAACATTGCTATTTGATACCTTTGTGTCACCTTGTGACATAGAGCAATGTGGTGATGTAGTAGAGCTTGTGATAGCATCATCAACCGAGCATGAACCATATTCATCACCACCAAGTGTGCATAGAGTAGCATCATCATTTGCAACACTTGTGGCATCATCATCAACCTTGTCAAGTGTGCTTGTAGTTGATCTTTCATCATCATCACTTGACCATGAGGTGGAGCAATCTTCCACAATCACCAAGTTGTGGTCATGCTCAACATCCTCATGCGCCACTAATTCATCACCATCACTTGAGACCATCCCATATTTTTCAATGAGATAGGACCAAATCTCATGAGGTGTCTTCATGTCCATGATCTCTCCAAATATGCATTGAGTCAAAGATCTATACATGATGTTAGTAGCTTGGATCTCTAGATCTAGGAATTTCTCTTGTGCTTGGGTTAGGTTCTCTTCATCCCACACATGAGAAAAGCCTACATCTACGATCCACCACATTTGAGGGCCAATAAATTTGAAATTACACACCATCCAATCATTCCATCGTGCAAAGTGTGTGCCATAAAAAATGTGTGGACAATCAACATCTAGCCCATAAGACGCCATCCTCTCGGGTCGGTAAAGATCACAAATGAGAGACCAAGCTCTGATACCACTTGTAGGGTCGAGATAACGGACTAGAGGGGGGTGAATAGTCTTTTCTAAAACTTAATCGCTTTGGCTAACCGAAACTATTGTGAAATTAAAACTATCGGTCTAGCCAAGACTACACCCATCTATCTATTACTTTAGCACCTAGCAAAGATGTCTATTATATTACTTAAGGTGCCAAGCTAGGAGGCTCACCTAAATAAGTATAGGTTGCAAGGTCACACAAACCTAAACAACTAGTACTCTAAGCAAAACCGGGAAGCTCCTACACATACTAGTAAGCAAAGCACAAAGCACCTAAGCTCACTAGCAATGCTCTCTAGCAAGACTACACAAGTCAACTAGAGAGCTCAACTTACTTAGCTACACAAAATAAGCAATGTGACTAACAAGGCTACTCAAGCCAATTAGCCACTCAAGAGCTACTTCTAAGCTACACAAGCTAGAAGGTAACTAGGAAAGCTACACAAGTCAAACTAGTTACAAGAGCAACAACTAGAGAGCAACACTCAATAGCAAGGCTACACAAGCTTAACTAGAGAGCTCAACTTTCTTAGCTACACAAACTAAGCAATGTGACTAACAAGGCTACTCAAGCCAATTAATCACTCAAGATCTACTTTTATGATACACAAGCTAGAAGGCAACTAGGCAAGCTACACAAACCAAACTAGTTACAAGAGCAACAACTAACCACTAGCACAAGTATGAATAAATAAATACAAGCTACTGATTTGGAGAATGCAAACCACCGAGAAGATGTACACAAGGTTGACACGGTGATTTTTCTCCCGAGGTTCACTTGGTCGCAACCAAGCTAGTCCCTGTTGTGTCAGCTCACTCACTTGGAGGTTTATGAGTTTTTACAGGCCTCACTGCCTAACCCCCTCAAGGGTTGCCGCCTAACCAACACAAGATGAGGGCACTCAACGATACCTTCAACTAGAGTTGCTGTTCGCGATCTCCCGCGGGGCGAGCACAACACCCCTCACAAATCTCTTCTCCGGAGCCACGCACAAGCTTCTTGCGTGCTTCGACGGAGCCACAAGCCACCAAGCTGTCTAGGAGGTGGCAACCTCCAAGAGTAACAAGCACCAAGAGCTTGCAAGTCGATCACCTAGTGCCACACGAAGCTATCTCTCAAAGCAACGCACTAGTAATCGCTCTATCACACAATCGGATGATCTCTATCAAGTGTGTGTGAGTTAGAGGGCTCCCAAAATCAAGCACACTAGAGGCAACAAATGCCCAAGGTGCTCCACCAGCCCCAAGGGCCGGCCAAGGACTATAAATAGCCACACCATCGAAACTAGCCGTTTTGCCCACTCACTGGGCCTTCCTACGTACCTCCGGACACAAGTTCATAGAGGGTCCGGACCATCACGCGCGCGTCCGTACCCTCCTAGCCGTTTGAATTCGCCCATTGGCGTGCTCGCCACGCTCTGCCACGCGTCTCCGAACGCTACTGTTCACCAGGTCCGGACGCACTGCACCGAGCGTCCGGAAATATTTCCAGAACACTCGAGAGCGAGCAGCACCTCCGGACGCAAGACCGGAGCCTGCGTCTGGACGCCGAACAGCGTCCGGTCCACTCCTCCGAGCGATTACAGAGAGCTCCAACCTCCGGACGCTGCGTCTGGAGTTCTTCGTCCGGACGATGAACAACGTCCGGATCACCTCTGTCAGCACAGTGCAGTCAGTGGGGGTGGCGTCCGGACGCATAGCCAATGGTCCGGAGTGCCCATGCCCCTTGCGTCCGGAGTCCGCAGACTCAGCCAAACCTAGGGTTTGGTTCCGGACCCAAACGCAATGGTCCGGACACCAAAAGACCCTAGCATCCGGACTCAGTTTCTCAGCTGAAACTTCTCCGCACTTCTTCCTTTGCTTCTCAAGTGCTAACACAAACGTGATCACCACCTTGTGCATGTGTGTTAGCATTTTCACAATCATTTTCAAAGCATTTTCACTTGCTCTTACCGCGCCACTCGATCCTAATTCATCGCAAAGTTAGATCGCTCACGGTGGCACTAGATAACCGATATGCAAACAAGTTTGCTCCTCTTGATAGTACGGCTATCTATCCTAAACCCGGTCATAATCTTCTCTACACACCTATGACCGGTGAAATGAAATGCCCTATGGTTATACCTTTGCCTTGCGCATTCCATTCCATCTCCTTCTCCAATGTTGATGCAACACATGCACCAACCTATCACCAAATGATATGATCCACTCCATATCATCACATGATCGTGTTGGTTCATCGATCTTGACCTTACTTGCTCTTCACAGTTGCCTTGGTCCATCGGCGCCAAGCATCACCCGCTTGCCCTTCACACTTACAACCGGTCCATCAAGCCAAGCCTCATCTTGATCTTCTCCACCTTGATCACATGACTTCATGTCATGTCTCATGTGCAATAAGCTGATTCATCACACAATCACATGTGAACTAATCTCCTGTGTATATATCACTTGAACACACATTAGTTCACCTAGGTTGTCACTCAATTACCAAAATCACATAGAGACTCTCAATAGGCGCTGGGACGGGGCTGAGGCTGGGGTGATTTGCAAAATCTTAGATTAGATGGAATGAGTGGGGAGGTTAAGCGCTAAAATAACCCACCTTTACCTTTACCCATCGGATTAGAGTTCAGTGGTCTAGATTAGAGTTTGCATAGTTTGCACAGCTTCTTAGTTTCCATAGCATATGCTCCCATGAGAATAATAGTAACTTTATGGAGCTTGCTGATGGCTGGCCTTTTATGGTTGCGGGATGAGAATTGGTAGTAGTTTTTACAGTTGCGGTGAGTGATGATTGAGCGGCACTCTAAATAGTTATTAGAATCTAATTATACTTAGTTCACATAATAAAGGTTATTACATAAGTTTGGTCAAACTTTAGATGCTTTCAATTTCCATATTTTTGGAATGTCTTATAATTTTGGACGGAGGAAGAATGTAAATGGGCTAGACCACGGACCCATATATAAACTTAAATTTTATAGACGATAACCCAAAAATTAAACATATATACGGGCTCGTGAGACGGCCCACTTGCATTCCTACCTGAGGAGAATAGTAGACAAGTTTGTAGCTGTCCCAACCTTGGCATGACAAAAATAGACAGATGTGCACATGGGAATGGGATCCAAGCATGATATGTAAAATTGAAGGCACATCCTGTAGCGATTCCACTCATACAGCCTGTAACAAGGCAAGCAACCTAATAACTACCAAAATGAATGAATGAATGAATGAATGACAGATTTTATTTAGTCATCTGTTCCGGTAAAAAGTTGAGCTAAACCACTGTTTCCCTTGCATGTTCCGGGGTATCCATATAGGAACTAGCTAGCTAGCTACCGGAAATCTTATACTACCAGAACTTGGGATTATCTAGAGGGCTAGTAATTTTCTTGCATTGAGTGACAAAATAGAACCGCCAAGAAATATACAGTTTTCTTAGTTGTGTGCTAGTGGACCCCAAGAAAAATATATTCCTTGAGGGTTTATAAGATCCGTCAAGAAAATTAAGAATTTCCTTGAGTGTGAATGTAAACCTTCAAGAAAATTACTTGACTGCTATTCCTAACCGCCAAGAAAAAATTAGGAAATTATGTTTCAGGGTTTTGTGTATCGATTGCTCGAAACAATTTTAATGGTGTCGTAAACTCGAAGTCGATTTTATAGCTTAATTATATCTAGATTCAATGTTATGTCGATTTGGTTGGTTATCATACATTTTTTTGTCAACACTTACAAGTCAAGGAATATCACTTAACCTATGCAGATTGCAACTTTGAAGTCATTCTAAACCACACATTGTATCAACAGGGTTATGATTGGCAATATACCGTGGAAAAGCCAACACTCACAACACTAGGATTTCAAGACAAGCTGCTTGTGACTAAGAAATGATCAAACACAACCACTTCTCGACCACCGTTTATTGTCGTTAGTAGACCTTGTGCTCGTACTTGTGAAGCAAGAGAGAGTGCACTACTTAAAGTGTTGCTCTATATCGATGATGTTATATCTTGCGACATCAATAACCTACACGAAGCCAAGTTCATAATACGACAAAGTCAATCTTGAACAAAAAACTTATATTTGCATTAACTTTGGTGTCTAATTTTTTTTTTGCGATCAACTTTGGTGTCTATTTGTACATCTAGTTTCTATATATTGACTTGATTTAAATTGTTATAGTTTGTATTAACTTGATGAATGGAAATGATCTCATTGTAATATACAAGCTCTTGTTAATTAGTTACAATATTAGCATATTATATGTATATATTGAAGAGCTATTTGAAATGGAAATAACTTGAATGGAAAAGAAACCATAAAAGAAAAGAAAAGAACATGAAAAAACATTTAATACCGCCATATCCGGGACTACCAATCAGGACTTCCAAATTTCTTATTTCTCACCTTCGATCCTGGATCTGCAATGCAACCCGATCGGGAAACCAGGACTGTAACCCGTATCTCCACTGGTAGGATTGTGATAGAATGGAAGTCAGACTGCCGAGCTAGCATGCATCCAAAAGGGCCCTGGTGTTATTATGATTGATGAAAAGCTATTATATCAAACATGCATGAATGAGTAATGACAAGGACTCGGACCTTATTGTTTGTTGATAGCGTGATTTTTTTATTTGGATTTGAAAGGGTGCATGGCGTGGTTTCTGGGGCGATCTAGCAAACACGCATACACATCAAATTTCGCTGATATTATTGGTGTGCAGCTTGCCAACTACCCTACCTGATGCTTCCTTCTTGACCCGAACTAATCCAAATGCATGCACTCGTAACGTTGCAGGCTGCTCTATATAAACAAGATCGCCGATCTCAGCTGGGCTCTCCACACACACACACACACACACACACACACAGTGACACTAACATACACTAGCTAGGAGCTCGCTTATTATTGCGTTCGATCGGTGCAATAGCTAGCCGTACATGGCTCCGCGTCCGCCGCCGCTTTCGATAGAGACTTTGTGCGGAGCTGCGGCAAACGGCGAGGCGGCGGACGAGCCTCTGAGCCCTACGGCACGCATGTTCCACGATTTCTACATCGTCTCCGTCCTCGGCCTTGGCAAGCCCATCGACTTAGAACCTGCCCGCGCCGGCGTCGGGGTCACCCTCGCGCGGCACCCCCGCTTCTGCAGCATCCGAGTATATATTTGCATACTATAAGTTTTTCATATTCTTTTTTCCTTTGCAATAATACAAGTTGGTGTTACATTAGAATTAGATGAATCACAGCAAAATTTACCATCGGTCCCTCAATATAGCTAGTGGTGTCATTTAGGGTATTATAGACTTCCAAAGTGGTATCTGTATGGCTCTAGACTTGCACAATAGACTTGCAGATTGTGTCATCCATTACCCTCAACTTTTAAAGTGATTATTACTGTGTAGTTTCCTAAACTTAACCAATGGTTCCAAATATAGTCGAATTCACTGTATAAGCTGGCGTGACTATTAATAATACATAATTAATTTTATTGACGCTGTAAATTATTTGAATACTTACTTACTTTTTGCTGATATACATTACTTTATATAATTTATAATTTTGCAATAAATATTATATTAATAATGATTGATTAATTGACATGTGATATGTTGGATTTACGTTCGACGTACATTCAGTGTGTCACGTTAGCTTATATAGTGGGTTATATAAACCATATTTAGACCAGAATGACATTGCTAACTAATTGTTTAGGAACACCCTTTGATCACCTTGAAAGTTAAGCGCCTAGATGTGAATCGTTTGATAAGTTTACATATCCACCTATATCACTTAGGCCTTGTTTGGATGCGTATGTATCACTTTCAAACCACATGTGTTGGTGTATATAAACTAATATACACTTCAATTTTATATAATTTGAGATAGATAAATGTGCATCCAAACAAGGCTTTAAGCCGATATTCCGGCGGTGATTTTTTACTATTAAAATAAAATTAATACGATGGAGCAGGTGATGGACGGGGCAGAGCCGCGATGGGTCCGCACGACGGTGAACCTGGACGACCACATCATCGTCCCGGACCTGGACCGCGCCGCCATCTCGGCCAACCCGGACAAGGCACTGGAGGACTACGTGGCGTCCCTGTCCACGCTCCCCATGGACCAGTCGCGGCCGCTGTGGGAGGTCCACGTCCTGGACTTCCCGACCTCCGAGGCGGCGAGCGCCGTGGTGCTCCGCATCCACCACGCCCTGGGCGACGGCACGTCCCTGGTGTCGCTCCTGCTGGCTTGCACGCGGAGCGCCGCCGACCCAAAGGCCCTGCCGGCCATGCCGGCGGCCGAGGCGGCGGCCGCCGCGCGGCCCAGCAGCAAGCAGGCAGCTGCCCGCCGCGTGTATGGAGTCCCGCCGCGGCCCGCGTGGTCGGCGGGCGTCGTGGCACTCGCCGCGTGGGTCCTGGCGTGCGCCGTGCTCGCCTGGAACACCGTGGTGGACGTGGCGCGCTTCGTCGCCATGGCGCTGCAGCTGGTGCGCGACGACCCGCCCACCGTGTTCGCGGGCGTCCAGGGCGTCGAGTTCAGGCGGAAGCGGTTCGTCATGCGCACCCTCAGCCTCCACGACGTCAAGCTCGTTAAGCAAGCTCTTGGCTGTGTGAGTCTTCTTCGTCGCGGCGTCCTAACACATCGATCACACACAACCATGCAATGTATGCACATTATTGTTGTCTGACATCGATCTGTTTCATTCGATCCGTGCATATGCATATATGCCGACGCACAGACGGTAAATGACGTGCTAGTGGGGGTGACGTCTGCTGCTCTGTCACGCTATCACTTCCGAAAGCTAGGTACGTGATGAGTGACAATAATGGAACTTATTTATTAGGTTCTAATTAATCTGTAAGATCTTACTAGCTTTTAGTTGCTCCTGATCTGATGGCACGAGCTACCCGATCGATCAGGTGCTGATGAGCATGGAACAAGCAGATCAAGCACATGCTTTAGATCGGTCCTTTTTGTCAATCTAAGGCCAACATCCGGCATACAAGTAAGTAATTACTACGCCGATCGACCTATATGTACTATACATACTCACCTATTAATTAGTCATTGTCGTTAATATTAAATTAACTAATTTTCTTTCTGTATATATACTGCACATGCATGCAGGAACTGGCTAAGATGATGGAGTCTGGTAAGCACAATGACTTGAAATGGGGGAACAGGCTTGGCTACATCGTGCTCCCATTCGAGATTGTGAGGCACGATGACCCTCTTGACTACGTCCGCAACGCAAAGAAGACTGTGGATAGGAAGAAACATTCGTTCGAAGCAATCGCCACTCATGTCATTGCTGAAACTGTCACCAAGCTTTTCGGGGTCGAGGTAACCTACACCTAGCTACCTGAATAACAGAGAGTCGTCCCAATAAATACTGTAGTTCTCAAACAAGCTGTTTACAGAGTTTCCTAGTACGTGTTATCATTCATCCCCTGCAAATGGCCATGCATGTAGATATTTTCTTAGCATTATATATTCTAGCTATATTTGTACTATGGTAGCAGACTTTAATTACCCAGTTTTTCAGTATACTTTTCCCATGCAATTTTTATATTCGTTTGAGCATTCAATTGTAGGTATCAACCGCCTCTTCCACCGTATGATATCTAGTACCACAGTGCTGTTCTCCAACTTGATTGGTCCTGCTGAACGAATTGAGTTCTACGGCAACCCAGTTACCTACATTGCACCAAGCAACTTTGGGCATCCATCGGTATGTAGGCCTTTCTGAATATATATGTCAATCTATAATTTAATTCTATATATATGACAAGAAATTAATTAGGCGCAGTTTACTACCTAGAGATCGATCAGCAGATTTGAATATTGTGTCTCTGTTCTCCCCTGCTGCAAAACCCTTCATTTACTGATAAATCAGAAGATTGTAGTCGTAATGCATAATAATACGAGCACTTTTAATTACTATATATGTGCAGGCGCTGACTATACATTGGCAAAGTTACATGGATACTATAAGGATTATACTTGCTGTCGATGACGCACAGTTTCCAGATTCTCACGACCTCCTGGATGATTTCGCCGAATCCCTGGAAAGAATCAGAAATGCAACATTAATGGCAACGTTCAAAGCACAAGTCAAAGGTTGATTCAAAATGCAGGACACAACATCGACTACACTAACCATGCATTTCGAGTTATATATATATATATACAAGATGTGTGTGCACAACACTTATACTGTAAAAAATACTGTCAAAATGAAGTAGTACCCACGAATATATATTACTTCGATCTTTGTGAGTTATTATTGATGTGTATTATATTCCATGTTGTCAAAAGAAGATGATGGTGTATATTGTACATGTATGCATTCAACGAAAATGTACTCATAACTCAAAGCAGTTAATCAATAAAGTTTCAACTTTATGAATGTCTTTGAGAGACCACTTTCTCCTTAGTTTTAAGGACACGAAAAACGCTCAAAAGTTGGCAACCATAAAAACCTAAAGGAAAAAGTCTCTCTATATAACCACGGTACCTGACATTATTTGGTGTGGTGTTTACTTGATGACTCTATTAGTTAAACTACAAAATCATGTATTCTAACATCTTCAAACCGTTGGATATATATAACCCGGCCCTTGAGAGGTGATTTTGGACCGCCTGGCTGTTGGTCCGTGTTGTTGACGACGCACATGGACACTTTAGCCCAGCTGTCAGTACTGTCAGGCATCTGCTCTTGTGCTCCACGACCCGCAGGCTCCCGTGTACCCGGCCGTGTCCAGCGCCGACACCGCCTCCTCCCGAGACCCCAGGTGGTATCACTGCGCGGCTCATGGGCCTGCAGGAGTACGTCCTCCTAGCCCGCGCCAACGCTGCGACCGGCCGGCGAGATCTGCGATTCGCCGCGGACGCTTTGTTTGACGACGCATGATGGGGGCCGGCCGGCCGGGGTGCCGTGGCTGAGCAGGCCGCCGTCGAGAGCGTGCAGCTTGTTCTGGCAGAGTGGCAGCAGCTGTTACACGCACGTACGTGATGACGAACGCCGGCGGGCCGTCGTCGTCGTTCTTCAATGCCCCCCGCGAGTACACCTTCGAGTGAGCGGCCACCAAGGGCTTCGCGGCACCGTGTACGGCCGGGGCAGGCAGGCCCCCCGACGACGACGAGCGTCGCGCGCACTGGTTCCAGCAGGAGAAGGAAAGCCCGACGTTCTCGTGTCCGGTTATTTTACACAATCGGGTGGGTACACTCCTCTTATCCAACGGCTCAGTTCGCTCCGTGATTCGTACAAACTAAATAAAACATTATAGCACATATTTTAAAGCAATGGACACAGATTTTAAAGCACTAGTACACGAATCTTGACGCGAAATGAACGCTGAGAGATAAGGGGAGTGCGCTCACCCAGTTGTGGTTTGCAATTTGTGTGGCACTCCTGCATGTCCCGGCCGGCTCGACCACATTATTGCTAGCAAGCGGCCTCGTCGGCCTGGTTGGTCCTATCCACTACAACATGCGTACACGCCCGCGCAAAGCACGCTAGCTGCTCCATCACGCAGCCGCTGCCAGCCGTCCGTCATACACCCGCGCGCGTGGGCGAGCCACCTCCTCCGGCCGGCGCCGCCCCCGCTAGCCAGTAGTTGTACGTCGCGCTGCCATAAGGTCGGCCGAGCGAGCTGAGGCTATATCCACCACCGCACAGGCCTGTACCAGCCAGGACGCACTGTTATCGGTCGTTGGGGGTAATCGGCAACTACCATTCGGTATATAGGGAGGTGCCACGCGAGGGGGAGGGCCTGAAAAAGCACTAAAAGATACGTATAGTATTAAACTATTCTCTCCGTTTTAATTTATAATTTGTTTGAATTTTTTTTAACTATAACTTTGATCACTCGTTTTATTCAAAAAATTTGTATAAACATAGTCAAATTTAAGTCATTCATGTAAACTATTTATTAAATAAGTAAGTCACATAAAAAATTTAATATTTTATATAAAAAATTGAATAAGACGAGTGGTCAAACTTAGAGTTGAAAAAATCAAATGAACTATAATTTGGAACGGATTAAGTAGTATCAAACTTTTTAAATTTTAACTAAAATTTCTAGAAAAATAACATTAATTTTAACTAAAAATTATGGTATCAAATTAATATCATTAGATTTACATGTTACTCATTTTAGGTATGTTATCATATTTTCCAGGTTAAAGTTAAAAAAATTGATTAATATGTATTCTAGAAATTGATTTGTGATGTAACCGAGAATTTATAAAATTTTGAAATTTTTAATTAATCTAAAAAAAATTGCGACTCCCGGCGGGCGCGGCGCCGCTTCATTCAAAATCCCGCCCATCCAAAATTTTCCCTCGGGTGTCGGGCTCGGGCGCTCGGCTTTCATTTCCCCTCCCGCCCACGCCCACCTACTCGCTTTCTCCGCCAGTCCGCCGCGACGCACGCCTTTCAAGTTTCGAGATGACGCGCCGCCGCCGCCGCCGCCGCGGTGGCGCTCGTGGGAGGGTGCCCCTGGAGCTCCACAAGGTCTACGGCGCACTCGCGCGCACTCTTGGCCACGCCGTCCTTTCGCTCCTCCCGCCGCCGCCGCCGCCGGGCACACCCTGCTCCACCTGCCGCGGAGGCGCCGGTTGCCTCGCGTGCCGCCGCTGGGGGTACCTCGTACGCGATGGGGACCCGGTCGCGTACCGCAGCCTCATCACCCGCGCTGTCTGCGCCGTCGCGCCTGCCGGGTCCGCACCCCCGCCGCCGCGGTACACGCCGGGGAATTCCGGGCACTCACAGACCAAGGTTCCGTACGATTGCGCTTCTCCACGTTCTCGTCTTTTTTCTTGCATTTCTTGTTTTGCGCCTACCGTGCATAGATCTCGTTTGTTCTTGTTGCCTACTCCGTATTTGAGATTGCCGGTTGTCTGCCTGCATGTTGCTCGATGTTTAGCTCGTCTGCGAGATGATGAAGTCGATGATGATGGATCGGGCATCGACGACAACGAACGTCCTTTACACTTCCAGCGGTTGCCGTGCGGTACTAATGGCTTCTAAATCCTACAGAATGAATCTCGCAGTTCTATTAATATATATGTCTTCTATTGACTTCTCCATAGGAGACATCTGACTTCTCCTATGTGCGTGGCTCGGCTTTTTTTTGTCTGCAATATATTTAGTTTTTGTTTTATGTATATATTTCTTATATATTTTATCCTTCTTTTATTTATTTATATTTTTATATTTTATTTGTTTTTAAAAGTGTTGGCTTGTCGGATCATTAAAGTTATTGTACATTAATTAATTATTCTGAACATTTCTGACCAATCTTTACCTTACGTGAATGCAGTTTGCACTCTCTTTTTTTATTTACTATTTTTTCCTTTTCCTTTTCCTTTTTATTTCTTTTTTTCTTTCTATTATTTTATTTATGTTTGTTTTATGTGTTTTTAGTATTATTTTTGTTTTTAATATGTTTTATCTTTCTTATTTTTTGGCAGCGTTGAAAAGTTATATAAATTAACTTATAACATATAACTTATAATTTACAATTTATGCACACAAGTTGTATTGAATAACTTATGTACACAAATTTGTATTGAATAACTTATGTACACAAGTTGTGTCGGATAACTTTTGTACTTAAGTTGTGTTTCATAACTTTTGTGTTTCTAAGTTTTGATGAAATTATAAGTAAATTTGTTTATTTGTATCTTAGTAATAGCTTTTGTGTTTGCAAGTTTTGTCATACTTTATAAGCTAATTCGTTCGTTCGTGTTTAATAACTTTTTTAAATAAGATGTGTTTCATACCTCTTGAGTTTTCAAGTTTTTTGCATAAGTCATATTGTATAAGTAATATGTATAAGTTAGTACACATAAACTTTTTATTAGAAAAAAAATCTTTGAAACGTATGCAATTGGGGTCTAGTTTTATTCTGCTCGCCGCAGATGGAATTAAAAATAGATACACGGTTCAAAAGTTAAAGCATTTTGAAATGAATGTTTTACTTTTTCTTTATCTGTGCTAGCTTTGACGTCAGCATGCAGGTGTGAGCGAGGTTGAGCGTGTGAGAGGATGAGTGCAGAGGCTGAGCGTGTGGGATTTTTTCCCCTGCCAAATATAGAAAGTTTTGAATGTCGGAATATTGATCGCCTGGATTGAATCTAGTGATCGTTCGCTATTTAGTCCTGTCGCTCTTTGATATGTCTGTATTGATATCTGTTGCTCCTTCTATTTACTTGAAATCCTTATTTGTATCAGGGTGGTCAAACTACGTGTGTTGAGCTTGTTTCTTCTTCATCTTGGGACATTCTCTTACATAGGGTCAGTGACTCAGTATAAAGGAAGTTTTTATGATGAATGATGTCTGTATTGCATTTTCTTGACATCAATTGTTGTTTTCAGATTGGGGATTTACTCATGTGCTATATTCTAAGACATTCATCATATTTTTGCCTATTAAGAAGGACGGGTTTTTTCAAGTAACTGGCGTCCCACTCAATGTTTTAACGCAAAAGCCTATGTTTGCGAGTATGGCAAAGAAACAACAACCCCGATCCACGAAAGGAAAATATTTGGTAAGAAATTATGTTCAGCTCTAAAGAGCCAAATCTTTTGTAACACTTCCAAAATAAATTAATGAATTTATGCCTCAATAGCTCTGACTTTATTGTAGAAATCCTATGTTTCTCTTGTATAGTATTTGGAATGTTATTACTGTTTTAGCTGATTCCCTGTCTCTGTGACCTCAGTGCTATCTGTGCGATAACCCAGAGATGTCACAAAAATTATCTGGAGGCTGTGTCAAGAATTCAAAAGTTGCATTCTCTTCTCCAGATACCAGTACTTGGAAATTTGATAATCCAAAAAGCTCTGGAAGTTATGGATCTGCAAAATTTACAGAACCCAATTGCTTAACTGAAGGATGCAACCGCTCAGAACTTCCTTTGTCTAATGAATCAATAAAGTGTGCCAGTTTAGGTAATCAGAAACCTAGGAAAAGAAAAAGGCTGTACAGTTGGCAACGCCACAACAAACAAAAGCAGCTTTGTTCTGAGGACAGGTTGTCAACTGGTTGGAGTAAAATAAACATCAGTCAATTTGGTGTCCATGATGCTTTATTGGAGGACTTGTGTGCTACAGTGAATGATAAAGTGCAGTTTTTGGAACCAACAGTAGATAATGATTCTTTAGCAATGAACAGTGATGTGACTAATTCACATACTAAAGAGCCATATGGTGTATCGTCCTATGAAAAGTCACCAAGTTTTGTGTTTGATATTAGACCTTCCCAGTGTAACAGTACATCAAGAATTCAATCTACATTCCCGCAAGTTGGACTTCCCAATTTCATGCATCTCAATGTCAGTGTAACTTCCCAATCTTGTTAGGAATTATTATTACATTCAACAATTAGATCTTTGACTATTATTTGTACAACCGGGTTTGTTTATGTATAAATGACTATGTTTTTAGTTAGAACTATTAGCTTGACGCATACTTGACTATCATGTGGGAGTGAACAAGGGTATGCTAGAAACAGGCCCATTTGTGACTAGCATGTTTAAACCATGTCCCCAAAAGTCCAAAACATATCTTGCTTGAGTAAGTTTGATTTACTCTAACCTGATTACCTGAGGATATGGAAACATATTCTAGGAAGCAGTACACATTTGTTTCCTGGTTTTACTTCTACCTTTTGCTTTACCTGAGGATATGGCATTA
Organism: Microstegium vimineum; assembly: GCA_022036555.1. Lineage (NCBI taxonomy): Eukaryota > Viridiplantae > Streptophyta > Magnoliopsida > Poales > Poaceae > Microstegium > Microstegium vimineum. The sequence goes on along the minus strand of CM039124.1, from coordinate 471,287 downwards.
TATTCTAGGGAGCACTATGTATTTGTTTCCTGTTTTTCCTGTAGCCACCTTCCTCAGCACATGGTGGTTGCTATGTTTTCTTAGAATCCACAAATGAATAACTATTGGAGGGCGGCCTTGGTGCAAGCGGTAGAGCTTTACCGCCTGTGACCAAGAGGTCCAGGGTTCGAGCCCCAGCCTCTGCACATTTGTGCGGGAAAGGCTTGCGGGCTATTTCTCTTCCCCAGACCCCGCAGTGCGGGAGCCTACGGCACTGGGTACGCCCGCCCACAAATGAATAACTGTTAACGTCCATACTGTTAGATGTATATGTATTGTATTTTCCCTCTACTTGGAGGGGTTTTATGCATATGTGTATACACATGCAGTCCTGTACATCTAGCCCTTTGGGCCTTGCAGTTTGGTTGGCCACGTTCTAACACATACATGTTTTGGCTCCTCGGTAGTTAGCTTGCAGCGTACAAATCACCATTCAATCTTTTGGTGAATGTGTACAGTACTTCTGCAACTAATTCTTTTTGCATATGTTGCTTGTCCATATCAGCTTTTTCAGTGTTGCATCTTTGCTTTGTATTCTTGAAAATTAAGAGAACTGAGCAATTTAATGTCTTATTCATGATGTCATGAATCAATAAAACAATTAATGTTTGTGTTATATCTTTGACTTACAGAATGGTTCCATCTGCTTCAATTGCTTAATGTTGAATTCTTCCAAATGTGTATCAGTAGATTTGCTTATATCAAGACATGCTATCTTCTACAGCAGAAGGACTTCCTATAATGTCTTCCATGGCAACCGTATCCTTTTCTACTTTATGTGTGCTGGCTTACACATGCAGCGTCTGTTGATTGCTGGTAATCGTTTGAATAGCTTTAAAATGACAAAAAAGCCAAGTTACTCATGAAAATGAATGGAATGTTGGAGCACGAGGCAAGGAGAATCTGCGATATGGTTCCACTACTTTCTAGGTTGAATTCCGTAGTATCCCTGTTAGCATTGGTGTTTTTGGTCCACGTGGCCCAGGTTGTATACTTGCATTGGTGTCTGGTGGTTTAGTTATAATCCTTGTAGCTCCAAACATAGTTACACATTCATTAGAGCTATTGCTTTGCTTTGTACATTGATGAGACATCCACAAACTAGATTTTTGTGACCACATAACTACAACTTTGACCACATAGTTTTTTGAATTCTGACATTCAGAGTGAAAGACAACTCAATAAACAGTGTAGCTACGAATATCTTTTCTATTTAATGCCTATAATGTCTTTCCTACTAAAAATAAGTTAATCTAGGTAATGGATTGAAAGGGCATTTTTTTTTGTAATCACACATATGGTCAAACATCATATAGCCAATTTTTAACAGCATCACAGAACTACAAAAACTTGATGCATATCAGCAGAAGTCTTTTAATTATCACACTTTGCTTGAATGCAAGCTTAATAACCAGACCCCATATTTCTAGTTTGAGCAAGCACACAACACTCCTTGTCCCCTTAAATTGCTAGATAAACAAGACAGTACATGGATCGAAAAAAATAAAGTGACACTGTAAGCACACAAGCAATCTTGCTGAAAATAAATTTGGTCAAGGATAAAAAATACCTGGCTCATTTGCATATTACTTGCAGCCTTTCAGGTAGTATTAGTTTAGATAGGTTTTAGCAACACATACGAGTTAAATACAGACACCAGTGATTCAATTTCAGAAAACAAGGTGTTGTAACTTATAACAACTTGGGCAGAAATGTTAGGCAAACTCAAGAGCTACTGAGCTAGGGTATGTGATCGCATCATAATGCTGAGAAGCTCCTGTATCTTACAATGGACCTGAATTCTTAGCTAACGTCCAAACTAAAGTAGGCTTCTAACAAAAGTGTACTCTTATTATGAGTTATGATAATGGAACATTTGTAACACTGATATGGGTTAAAAAAAGTACAGTTTTGTGATAATTTTGGTCCTGTAAGTGTAGTTTCCTTCGAATTTTCTCAATCTTAAAGTGTGTAAAGGTAGAACACGAGTAATGCAGTGGCTGGACACCCAGTTGTGGTATATGGGATCATGTCACAGGAAAACATTGGCTTTTCTGAGTAAATGCTTTCAGAATTATATGGGATCATGTCGTGGGCTTCTGGCTTTCGACACCTTTCTTTACACTTAGTGGCAATGCTCTGGGGCATGTAAAGGGTATAAGAACTTTTGCTTGTGTTTTTTCGGTGTGTGATTTTCTTCTGCCCAATGCGCTGATTCTTGCAAAGTAGATTTAGGATTTGTGCAATACCTCTAGGAGCATAGAAGTACTAATCATGTTACAATAACTTTTTTTTTTTGCTTCCACCAATTAACCTTTTGGCAATTGCTGCTTTTAGGATTTTTCACAGTATTGTATGTTAGTTTTCCTTAATGCTGTTAGACATATTAAACAAAAGAAGAAGGTCAGATGCATTATCTCTTATAATACATATATTTGGAATCAAGGGATGCTGTGCAAAGTTATTGAAATGCGACTGCCATGTGCCTACTACAACAAATTCTAATTGCTTGTGAGTCAAATAAGTAACTAAGTATATTGTTAGTAAGGTTTATTAAGTGAAGAAGCTTGCTAAAATTTATCATTAGCAAGCTTTCAACTAAACGTGGATATTTCATCATTAAGCAAAAATCCATTCAATAAAACATTTCCATGTGATTGGCAAAGGTTGGTCCAGTACATCGGTCCATAATGGATTACACTTGTCACCATATGCCACTGTAGGTTGAGTACTGATACAGATCATGAAAACAGATGATGGCTGCAGGGTAACGTTTATTTCATCATTTTGTTTGATATAGTCTTTTTCTATCAAAAGCAGATATTACTTAAAAATATCCTTTCAAGACAGTATTTTTTTTTGCTGAACCTTCAGATCCAAATATACGCATGTGTAATTACTGCCACGTTATTAAAACATCACATTCTTGATGCTGATACAGCCATTGGTGGAAGGCATAAATCAATAGTTTTTTCCACATGTTTTCAGCTTCAACGTTTTCTAATAGCGCATGTTCACATACCTACTAGAACTCTAGAAACTACTGGTGTTTACAGGCTATATATCCATGTTTACTCATCCTTTTCTCTCCCAATTAAGGATCATATGTTTACAGGCTACACATCCATGTTTACTCATCATTCTCTCTAATGTTTTTTCTTATTGATTTCATTAATGTAACTTTCTAAGGTTTTTGTTGTCAGGTGCCTTTTGCTGCCTAAATTAATGAATAAGCTCATCAGAAATTCTAAGCGCTGCCAGTATAAGAAACTACTTCTGAAGCATTGTTCTGTCAATTCCAAGGTACATATGAACAGATGAACATATTGACCTGTTATCAATTATGTAGGAAACACTTGTTAGAAAGCAGGGTGTGGAGGCCCGTTGGGTTGCATGTCCCAACCTTCCTTGGGCACTGCGCACGGACATGATTATAGGCAAGGTCACAAGGATTTACCGTCGATTGGTTCTCTTTCCATAAGCCAAATCCTAGGTCTTCCTTGCCTATATATGTGTAATCCATCACCCTCAATAATCAATGTATTATTTTTTTTGAGAGAAAATACAGCAGGGGAGGCCCCCCACTGTTTGCTTTATTAATAATAATAATTAAAAAAGAGGGACAGCACTGGACAAAAGCAGTTACATAAAGAAGGAAGCCCAAGGTGGGAATAAAGCGCTAATCTAGGGCAGCTATATAGAAAAGAAAGACAGTGCGCTTATCATCACTGAGTCTATAAGCTTGTAGTGTAGCTTCTTCATAGAGAAGGTCCTGTGCCAATACTTGTTTACAGCACCCAACAGAGAAGGTCGTTGTTAGTCTGTTACTATGTCTTTATAATTTGTTTTTGTTGCATCACTTACCATCCTAAAGTCCTTTGCCTAATAAAAAATCTGTTATGTCATCTGAACTGTATATATAGGATTTATGGATCGTGAAAGATATAATATGTCAGACTAAATTGTGTGTTTTTTTTAAAAAAATTCTGACTCTTAGAAAAATCATGGCTATCCAATACAAATATGAAAGGGCATGTTGGTTGTTGTAGCATCGGATATTGGTTCTCAACTGTTATGTTGCTTAACAAACCAAAGCAAATTATTCAACCTAGTGTGCAGTGTTCTGCCTTGAGTTGCTAACTTGCTATAGTATTTGACATATGCATATATGTTGGTCAAAATGACAATAAACATGTATAATGACAAACTTAATGATGGAAGTAATATTCTTAACAGCGTGCAGCTGATGTTGCCAAGAATCATAATGGCAAGGCGCAATTTTTAAGTGGAGGAAAATCCGCATACTATGATCAATCTTATGTTCAATTGGAGGCTTACAGTACACATCAACAAGTAGTTTCCTTCATCTGGGCAGTGTTGACACGAATCATGCCTGAGTCGTTGCTAGGAAACTCTTGCAGCAAGAGATTTTTAAGGATAAACATTTGGAAGTTTGTAAAGTTGCGCAGGTTTGAAACATTTTGCTTGAGTGATTGTATTGGTACGCTGAAAGTATCCCATTTTTCTTGGATATCAAATATTGGATTATCTGATTGCTTTTGCTCTGCTCTAATGGAGAAAGAAATTTTTTTATCAAATGGATCTGAGGAGAAACTTCAGAATGTTCTACATTGTTGGATTAGCTGGATGTTTTCTGATATTGTGATACCATTAGTCAAGGCATACTTTTATGTTACAGAAAGGGAATCAGGGCGATATGATGTTTTCTATTATCCAAAGACAGTTTGGAGAGACTTAACTAGTACTGCTATTGCTTCCCTAAACAGACAAAACTACAAGATTTTGCGTGGTACATCCAGGAAAGAAGCAAGGCAGTCATGCTGTTCTTTAAGAGTGAGGTTCGTTCCAAAAGCAAAAGATATGAGACCATTAGTAAATCTCAGAGGTCAATCAAAAAATGTCGTCCTCAATAATTGTCACCTGATTATAAAAAAAATAAGGGATGAGAATCCAGATAAGTTTGGTTCTTCTGTTTTTGATTACAATAGTGTGCATCAAAATCTCTGGAATTTTATTTCTTCAGTAAGAAGTCACCTGAAGAAAAAAATCAAGATATATATTGTTGTTGCCGATGTATCAAAGGCATTCGATTCCATTAGTCATGATATGTTACACAAAGTTGTGGATGATGCATTGAAATGTGATGACTATGTTATGAGAAAATGCAAAAAAGTAGTTTGCAACTGGTCTAAGAATGCCCTCTACCGTTTTGATTCAAATGTTTCTATCAGCAATGGTGATAATATATGTGATTTCTCGATTCAGTTATCAGCAAAGGGTGGCATTTTAGTTGACCAGGTACTATATCATAACCCATTTCAAATTTCTGTGCACGGTTTGAGAGTTAAGCCTAGTGCTTCTCTATGTATCTTACTATTTCCTGTCAAACTGTTGTCGGCTTCACTAAGCCTAGTATTAGGAATATGCTCAGCATCTAGTTTAGTGGTTAGGAATATGCTTGAGCAGGTAAGGAGAGAGTAGCAGCCATCTGCTATATAAAGTAGCAGTGGCATAGACCTTGTATCTCAAGTTTGCACTTTCAATTCCAACAAGCGGCCAAGGGCCAAGCTGCCCTTTGGCCTTTACCCTAAATCTGAGTTCCATTTGTGTTATCTGGCCAACACGGTTTGACTATGGAACCTACTGTGCTACATATGGCTATTAACAAATATTTATGCAAACTTTTCTTGGAAATTATTGAAATGGAATTATAATATTCATGCCCTTGCTGTTTCTGTTCATTCTTATAACTACAGAAATAGAATTATAATATTCATGCAACCAGTGAAATCGAATTATAATATTCATGCCCTTATTGTTTCTGTTCATTCTTGTCTGAGTAAAACATGTTTGATTGCATTAATTAACTTTGTCCATGTAAACATGACTGGTTCGCTGCTGCCATATTCAATGCCTCTTCCTGTTAAGCTGCTGCCATATGCAATGTCTCTTCCTGTTAAGATGTTACATACATAATAGAAGGTTTGGTAAGTAAATACGTGGCTCAGGTGACATGGCTTGCAAACCAACATAGATTCTTAACTAGGATAAGCCATGCCATGTAAACTTGCGATCTATGTGCAAATCAGTAGACTTTTTCTTTTTATTTCTAAAATGGCTTTAACATTGCTAGGCTTGGGCACAACTACACAATTATTGTACAAATCAGGATTCTAGTAGTGTGGAGCAGCTATGGCAAAAAGACTAAAAACGGATTTTACAGTTTTACTTCCTTTTTGAGTGATCCTGTCACCAGTGACACCTTTCATTCTATAGTTGTGTATTTGCTTGGCAATTTGTTCACTAATTATAGTTCGAGTTGTATAATCAACTGTTAATCAGCACAATATCAAATAATCTTTTCTCTATCGAAAATCAGGGAAAATTTTGCAAGATACGGAAGAAAGAGATTCAATATTTCCTTTCCAAGCAAGTGAACTGCAATGTTTTGAAGATTGGGCAAACATTCTACTCACAACAAGTTGGCATCATTCAAGGAAACAAGTTATCTTCCAAACTTTGTTCCCTGTACTTTGGTCACCTTGAAAATTCTGAGCTCTTGAAATTTCTTCATGATAGCAAGATTGATTCAGAAAAGGACGGTTTAACACCTAAAAGTTTATTAATGAGGTTCACTGATGATTTCATATTCATATCTTTCTCCAAGGAGGATGCTCTAAATTTTTTCAATAGGATGAGAAGAGGGTTTGTCGACTACAATTGCTACATGAATGACAGCAAATATGGTTTCAACTTTGAGGTTGCAAATAGTGAGCATTGTTGTAATAGGATCTACAGGGCTGATGATGGATTCTGTTTCATACCATGGAGTGGTTTTCTTATAAATTGTGAAACTTTGGAAATTCAAGCTGATTATACAAGGTATGCCTATCAGTATCAAGTTTTGTTGGTGAATTCTATACATTAATAATGAGATATGAAGATGAACTTTACTGGTCTATCTAGTTTGTTTCAAGATACTCACTGAGTAGTTGTGTTCTACTGGCTGTTTCCTCTAATCAATATCAACTTAAAACGTTTGGTTTTTTCCATATTTTCTGTTGAAATCTTGGCATTCCTTTGACTTGTGATTTTTTTAGTAAAGTCTGATTTGCCTCCATGAATTAAAAAAAGACCGTTGAATTCAATTACCAACATAAGCCCCTTAACTTTTGACACCAAACAGATTACCCGCCTAAATATTTCATAGTGAGTTAGTGACTAGTTCATGGTTAAATCAGATTTGACTCTTCCTTTTTTCCAGTTTGTGAACAAAAACAGTCTATCCATAGTATCTTTGGACAGCATAGCATCAAGCAAGTATATTTGACAACTAATTTTCATAGCATTGTGTTGGTAAAAAGAAATAAAGGTACAAAACCAAAACTTTTATATTGCTGAACTTACATATATTATATTTTGGAACTTGCACACAAGAAAAAAAATTCTTGAACACTATTTTAACATATTAGTCTATCTAATAGCAGTCAATGTTCAGGATATTTGGCTGCTCAAATCATAAAACATCATATATATCTGAATTGGGGTAGTGTTAACAGAAGATCTAGGCAGTTCATATAATACATGAACATGTTCCTTGTTAGACATGGCAATGGGGAATTTCCTGTCTGGTATTGCCTCTCCATCTCCGTCCTCGCGAGGCAAAAAAAAATCCCCATCCCTGTTCCCGATAAGACTCACGGGGGATGTTTTCGTCCCATCCCTGTCCCCTTTGGTCAAGGAATCTTGGCCATTTCTTAAACCTTTGGCTTTGTAACAGAAACTTGTTATCATAACCTAATTTTGTCTACCGAACTTTGTTGAAGAAGTAATAGAGTGCATTTTAAAACAGGTATCTGGACATCCTTATTTCCTCCACCATCACTGTTAAGACACATTCTTCAGCAAAGCACCTTGAGAGCAAGCTATGTCATTACATGCGTCCGAAGTGTCATGCCATTTTCTTTGATTCCCACGATCAACTCGCCAAGCACAATAAGACTGAATATATATCAAGCTTTCCTCTTATGTGCAATGAAGTTTCATTGTTATTTCCGGAGCATGTGTGATGTCAGCATTAGTAAACTGGAGCTACTGCATATAATTAAGAGAACTTTCAGGTACCAAAATATGTTCAATTTTTTTTATAGTAACATGTAAACAGTGCTAGATTTTATTATTTATTGACTATTAGTGAACAAAGATTCAGTATCAAATGTATTGGAAGTTGCTAATGTCTTTCCTTGTGATTTCATTTTTTTGGTGAAGCAGGTATATGCATAGTCTCATCATCAGGCGGATCCATGACGTGGAGCTGCAATGCAATGTGCGCCCAGCTCTGAAGCTTAAGCGAAAAGAAACCCTGTGGCTCGGCCTATCAGCATACCTTCGAGTGCTTCAGAAGAAGCAATCACGTTACAAGGATTTGTTGGCGTTGCTGAGAGAGGAAATTCGGAGGTGTGGCCATCTGGACCATCACAATGATGATTTGCGCTACGCTGTGGATGACTCTCACTCATCAGTGTTCTGGAAATTTAAGTTTTAGAAGGAAACTGGGGCTAGAAGATTGCTGAAACTACTGTTTTATGTGAACAGGAACCTTTGGTGTCCAAATGACAGACGAGTGGCATGAAGCATGATTGTGACTTTCATTTGATATACTCCCTCCATTTCGTAATGTACATTCATGGCCTTGGATTTATTCGTTTCACAATGCTAGTTTTTATTAGTTCTATTTTTTCTTTTAATAGGGAGTATAAGATTTTGAATGCAAAATGGGAAAGGGAGATCAGGGCGGTTGGGAAGATCTTGTTGCATGTGAACTGTGGGCGCGGGGAGCGGGGGTGGCGGAGAGGGTGGGAGTGCCATCAGGGGCCCAGATGGAGAGAGTAAACCCCCGAAGATAAAAAAGTTTTAAAACTACCCTTTCTAACTTAAAAAAATATCATTTTGTTATTGTATAAATAACAAGATGCATCCACCTTTTCCTTTCATTTTCTAGGTTAATTCAACTTGTCCTTGCACTTCTAGTTCCAATTGCAACATGGGGACAGATATTTTCTGCAATGAAGCTTTTCAAGATAAGGCTTCGAAATAAAATGAAGGATACATTTTTGAGAGTTTATGTTGGGAAAGAACTTGCGGGACAATTCTCGACATATGCTTAAATGCGGAAGAAAGAGAGTAGTAGTTTTCTTTCGTCATCTCTCATAAAATATCACTTTTACGTGTTGTCCCTACAAACATTTATATTTGTGAATTACGAAGTATATCGGTATTCGTTTTCGCTGGTTCGGGCACACTGGCTGGCTGGGACGCGGGATGCAATCGGGGCCGCACATGGTATCTTCCATGCCGAGACCAAGAATCGACGGTCAGATACAGAGTGAGCGGGACAGGAATAGAGGATGCCATTATCACGCAACAGAGTAGGGTTTTTCAAACCGAACGGTTACCGCGGTAACCGACCGGTTACCGGCAAACCGCCCGGGACCGGTTCGGTTTCGGTACCGGTTTAAATTCAAATTTCAAATTTGAAAAATAAAAATAGTTCATGATTTATAGAGTCGAATGGTGTACAAATTTTTCAAATTGGAGTTCGTTTGCTATTTATTTTGACGTGTACAAGTTTGAAGAAAAAAGAAAAAGGATCTTTTTTATTTTTTTTCAAACTTGTACGCGTCAAAATAAATAGCAAACGAACTCCAATTTAAAAAAAATTTGCACCATTCGACTCTATAAATCATGAACTATTTTTAGAAATTTTTTCAGCATTTTCGATTTTTTTTTTCAAATTTGAAATTTGGTTTGGGGCGGAACCGTCCAAACCGGTCGGTAACCGGCCCTAACCGACCGGTTACCGGTCCCAAACCGTTTGAACTACGCCGTTTAAATTCAAAATGCAAACCGTTCGGTTTGGGACAGATTTGGTGATGGTAACCGCCAAACCACCCGTGGACGGTTACCGGTTTTGAAACGGTTAGTGAAACCTGCAACAGAGACGGCAAGTGCTAGTAATCAAATCGTTTTTGAATAAAAAAAAAGTAATCAAATCGTTTTCGTGGGCACGAGAAAGAGACCAACCTCTCACCTCAGCGGGGAGCCGGGGACCGTGGATCGTGCACGTGGAAGGAGAGCAGAGCTGGGGATGGATGGATACACAGCAGCCGAAGCATGCACGGGAGCATGTCAGGCTAAAAAAATTTGCCCGTGACCTCTGGGCCCGTTCCCCGTCCGTCCCGCAGTTTTATTAAGGCCTCAATGGAGGCTAACACTACTATTAATTTCGGTACAAATAAAGTGATTAACATAGACTAGTACGGAGTAAATGTTGAAGCTATTATATACACAATGCAAACTACAATAACTTATAACTCCTAAAGTGATTTTTTTCTTTTATCATGTCACACATTTATTTTCAATGCCTCTTCTTTTTTAGAATGGACCATTTTCTCTCTCCTTAAGTATACATGTATCTTGGTAACGTATGCTATGGAAACCAGGTCCCGTAAAAACTATGGAAACTCACGTGGATCGCTGGATCTAAATCCAATAATGGGAAAGATTAGCAATTAACCCCTCTCACTCATCCACGCCGAGTGATTAGATGTGGATGCAGTGGGAGGGGTTAATTGTTAATCTCTCCCACCATTAGTCATATCCATGGGATTTAGATCCAGCGATCCATGTGCGAGTTTTCAATAGTTTCCACGGGAAGCTGGTTTTCATAGCATACGTTCCCACGTATCTTTACCAATATAATATGACAAGTTTAGAGCACCTATTTTTTTTATCCGAGTCTACATGACACTTAAGGCTATAAGCAAAAATCATACATTGGAGAAACTCTTAGAAGAAAAAGCTAATAAAATATTTCGTGGATCTGGAACACGAGTACCAAGTAGTACTGACGGAGAGGAGAGAGAGAATATACCCACACATGGTCATGGGTCTTGGGGGCGGTTAATAAATTTACAGGGAATGTAGACTCATCAGAGTCTAAATATATTTATTATCTTAAATGTTATGAATTTAGAGTTTAAATAAAACGAAGTTTTATTTTTTTCATTCTCTCCTCAAAAAATATACTGTCAAAACAGTAAAATATTATAAATAAATAAAAATAAATAGACTTATACTCTGTGATAAAGTATAGTATTAGGACTGCCCTTATTGAAAGCAGCCAAAGGAGCCCCGACCATTTTAAGCACTTGATATATCCGAAACGCTCGCGTTGGACACTCGTAGAGCCACAGATTCAGGCAGGCACCATGATCCGTCCACGTCCACACCACTGGACCATTTCGACAGTTACAGTACCGTAGAGGTAGGTGCCACGGCTGGCCCGTGTTCGTCCTCGTCGCTGCTGTGGCTTTATATATACACACAATATCGGGAGCTGCAAACATGCAGAGGCCGACAGGTAGGTGTGGCTGGCCCGCGTTCGTCCTCGTGGCTCCCGTGGCTAACTAGCTAAAACTGACTAAATATCAGTTAGTAGTAATTTTTTCTCTAGTATAACAGCTTGACATAGCATAATTATTCTACACCCAGTATATAGAATATTACTTATATACATAATATATATATTTATAATACATAATTAAATATCATTAGATAAAATCGTTAAATATATTTTTGTAATAACATATTTAAAGATATAAATGTTAATCGTATTTTCTACAAAATGATTAGCACCTATCTAATAACAACTTCTATTTTATAACGGATAGGTTGTACTCCCTCCATTCTAAATTATAAGATATCACAAGAATCTTGGAGAGTCAAAACATCTCAAGTTTGACCAATAATTATAGAAAAAAATATATAAAAATTTACACTTCTCCTATATTACAGGTGCCTGAATTTTAAGATAATTTCAGGCACCACCCTTTACTACTAATTAGTATAAGTAAATTATCACTTTTGTGATTTGTTATTTGTCATTGTATTATTACATATTAAATCTTTGTCCTTTTCTAACTATAGAAATAATTGTAAATTGTTTTTGTGCCAAAAGATATCAGATTTTGTAGATTGTTGTTTTGTCTAACTGATTTTTTATTCTCAAAACTAAAAATTGCAGATTATGTCTACAAAAATTGCAATAAACGAAAACTGCAATTGTAGTACAAAATATGTGTAATTACTGTCACCTGAAAGAAAACTAAATTTCAGACACCTGAAATTTAGCAAATCCCAAAAATTTAAGACATCAAATAGAAATAAATTGATAACGAATCTAATGATATTTATTTGACATCATAAATATTGTTATATAAGTTTGGTCAAACTTGAGATTCTTTGACTTTTCAAAATTCTTGTGATGTCTTATAATTTAGGATGAAGGGAGTAGTATTTAGTACTCTCTCATTTTAAAATTACAAATCATTTTGAAGTAGTCAGGTGGTCCGAGGCTCCTAGTAGCAGGCAAGCACACTGCACACCTACAAGGCTAGAAATTGAAGAGCCTATTTCTAGGTGTGTGTTTCGAGTGCAGAGCAGAGATAACAATGGAAATAACAACAATGGAAGCTGCAGCTGCTGCTGCCAGCGTCGGCGGCGTCCTGGGCCTGCTGCCCTTCGCCCTGCTCGTCCTGGCGCTCTCCACCTTCGTCATCTCCAGGTGGAGCAACCGCAGCAGGAAGCTACCGCCGAGCCCGATGGCCCTCCCGCTCATCGGCCACCTGCACCTCATCCGGCCGCCGCCGCACAGGGCCTTCGACCGCATCCTAGCGCGGCACGGGCCCCTTGTCTACCTCCGCCTGGGGCCCTCCACGCACTGCGTCGTGGCGGGCACCGCGGACGCCGCCCGGGACCTCCTCAAGCACGAGGTCAGCTTCCCGGAGCGGCCGCTGACGGCCGTGACGCGGCACCTGGCCTACGACGACGCCGGCTTCGCCTTCGCGCCCTACGGCCCGCACTGGCGCTTCATGAAGCGCCTCTGCATGTCGGAGCTGCTGGGCCCGCGCACCGTGGACCAGCTCCGGCCCGTCCGGGAGGCCGAGCTGGCGTCCGTGCTGGCGGCGGCGGCCCAGGCGGCAGATACTGGGGAGCCCATCGACGTGAGCCGCCACCTCATCAGCATGTCCAACAACGCCATCATGCGCATGGTGGCCAGCTCGCTGCCTGGCCACATGACGGAGGCGGCCAGGGACTGCGCCAAGCGCGTCGCCGAGCTCGTCGGCGCCTTCAACCTCGAGGACTACGTGGGACTCTGCCAGGGCTGGGACCTGCAGGGGCTCACGCGGAGGACGCGCGACGTGCGGGACAAGTTCGACGCGCTGCTGGAGATCATGATCACCGCCAAGGAAAAGGACCGTGCTCGTCGTCGTCGTCAGCAGGAGCAGACCACCACCGACAGCAGCAGCAATACCAAGGACCTTCTGGACATCCTGATGGACGCGGCGGAGGACGTGAACGCGGAGGTGAAGATCACGAGGGAGAACATCAAGGCGTTCGTGCTGGACATCTTCACGGCCGGCTCCGACACGACGGCGACGAGCGTGGAGTGGATGCTAGCGCTGCTCATCAACCACCCGGAGTGCATGGAGAAGCTGCGCGCCGAGCTGGACGCCGTGGTGGGGACGTCGCGGCTGGTCGGGGAGCGGGACGTGCCGCGCCTGCCCTACCTGCAGGCCGTCTTCAAGGAGACGCTGCGGCTGCAGCCGCCGGCCGTGTTCGCGCAGCGGGAGACCATCGAGCCCGTGCACGTCCGCGGCTACGTCATCCCGACCAAGACCTCCGTTTTCTTCAACATCTTCTCCATCGGCCGTGACCCGGGGGCGTGGGAGGAGCCGCTCCAGTTCAGGCCCGAGCGATTCATGCCCGGCGGCGCCGGCGCCGGCGTCGACCCCAAGGGACAGCACATGCAGCTCATGCCGTTCGGGAGCGGCCGCCGCGCCTGCCCTGGCATGGGCCTCGCCATGCAGGCCGTGCCGGCGTTTCTCGCCGCGCTCGTGCAGTGCTTCCACTGGGAGGTGCCCATCCCGCCGGGCCAATCCAAGCTGCGGGCGCCGCCGCCCTTGGACATGGAGGAGGAAGCGGGGCTCGTCACCGCCCGGAAGAACCATCTCGTCCTCATCCCCACACCGCGCTTCAATCCGCTGCCGACAAGATCTAGCTAGGGCTCCGTACATCACCAACCAATACCTGCCTGCGGATCCCTCCCTTAATTATTTCTCCACGCCGCAACGACTCTCTACTGATCACCTTTACCACTCTGTCTATAGTGTGTGTACGTGCAAAGAACGCTGCATTTCTTCTCTGCGTGCAGCACGTTTCTGTTTATTTTCTTAGTATATTTCTATGTCACACATAGTAGTACACGTTCGCAATCACTTTCAGGGAGTCTCAATGGTTGTAACCGCGCCATAATACTCAGGTCAACAAGAAATCATATATATATAAAATGATTCACCCGACAGTGAAATCATTACTTAATAAATGCTATTTGTTTCCCTTCTTTCTATCTCCAACTCCATCTTCACCCCACTTGTCTTTTCTCTCTGAGCATCTCCAACGGTTTTGCATATTTTAATTGACAAATTTGAGAGTTTGCCAAATCTCATATAAATATGACAAAGATAAAAAGAGTCAATCTCCAACGGTTTGGCAAAACTGACTTGGCAATTAACAAAATTGACTTGACAATTACCAAAATTGTAAAAATTGTTGTGGCAATTACCAAAATTGGTCGATCGCGGAAAATGTCAAGCGCGATCCGCTAGGCATATATGACAATCCTTTTCAGGAAATTGCTAAGTTAACAAAAATGCAAAGTCTATTTGCCAAACCGTTGGATAGGCGTTTTTTTAGACTTTTTTTGCAAAAACAAGAATGCAAAGCCCATTTGCAAAATCGTTGGAGATGCTCTCAGGTATAGATTTCCAAGGCACAACACTATATCACTTGAATCGTGTCATGTCGTGCCTCCGAGCACGACGCCCTTCAGTGTCCGTGCGGGCCCTTGCGACATCGCACCACACGTACGTTGAGGATATCGTTGGTGCCGAGGTTGTCGCGTCGCCTTGCTGGAGCCACCGTGCCACTGCGATAAGCCGATAAGTCCGTCGCACCGCTCCCTAGTCCGGGACGACGACGTCGGACGGGAGGAGGAGCCACCATGGGGAGTATGGAAGGGGAAGGGAGGAGGAGCTAGGCGCGGGATGGAAAGAGGAGCTGGGTGCGGGATTGACGGTGCTAGGACGGGAGGAGGCGAGGAGGCAAGGAGGCGAGGAGCCTGTCAGAGCAAGTTTAATAATAGAGCCAATGATCTGGCTATAAGCCAAGCTATTATAGCCAAGTTATACAATATGTTGTCTCTTATTTGGCTATAATTTTTTTTTTCATATTCCTTCTCACAATACTTACTACTTGGGCCCACTATTATCTAGGCTTCCGTGTCCAGCTTGGTAGTTGGATGAGAGTCAAGCTCTCCTCTCTCTCTCTTCTCTTTCCTCTACATCAACATTTGCTTGACTATAAGTCAATTATTGTACTTGCTCTCACGGAAAAGAAGCCCCCCTACGGGAGGAGGCTACAGGGAGCCGGGGCCGTACCTGGCACCGTGCGAGCGCCCAAAGAGAGCGCAACGCGTAGACCTTTTAGTTCGGCGTTCACACTCACGTACGAGCCTACGAGGCCACAACTCGACTTGATGTCGTACTCCTTCCGTCCCTAAATAGATGTCATTCTCACTTCTCGAAAAGTTAACGTTTTCAAAATACCGGCAATTATATATTAAAATATATAAACAATTATGCTAAGTAATTAGTATTATCGGAAAGATATTTAAGTCTAGTTTTTTAACAAATTTATTTAGAGATATAAATGTTACACAGATTTTCTACAAACTTAGTCAAAATTGAAAAAAATTGACCTACACGTATCCCATAGCGATCTTCTTTTTTAACGGAGGGAGTACTAATTTGTGGCATCGGCTTGCAGCCGGCTTGCAGGAGTAATTGAAAGGCTCAATAATTGGGGTAGCTTGCGAGATTGTTATTAGTAGATGGAATCCGTAACTAAAATTGATTAGAAAATACTCAACAATATTAAACAATGTTTAATATTAGACCCCATTTGATATTTGGAATTAAATTTATTTTAATAATCATAATTTAGAGACATATTAATTAAGGTAATATAGTTATATATGGATTATATATTTGCATATTATTGTTCACTATGAGAGACATAACTATTTATTGTATTTTTATCATAGGAGAGCGAGTTTAGAGAACATGTTATAAGTTGCAAAATAGAAATATAGGATAATGCTCTATAGAATCAATTTTTATCGTCTACCCTATGAATTTAAGATAGGCTTATATGTGAACTTTAGAAAGTGGTGGAACGTTAGATTTCAATTCCTCCAAATGAAGGGATCCAAATGGCCCTTTAGGGTATTTGGATCCGGAGGCTAAAGTTTATTTCGTGTCACACCCAATGTTTGAATGGTAACTAAGAGATTAAACATGAGTAATTATAAAACTAATTACACAGTAGCAGACTAATTAATTAGCGAGACAAAACTATTAAGTATAATTAATCCATCGTTAACAAATGTTTACTGTAGAACCACATTATCAAATCATAGACTAATTAGGTTTAATAGTTTCATCTCGCAAATTAGCCTCAATCTACGTAAATAGTTTTTTATAATTAGTATATATTTAATATTTTAAATTGGTGTCCAAATATCTAATGTGACAGGGCTAAACTTTAGCCCTGAGAAAACAAACAAGGTCGAGTATTATAAATATTTAATAATACTGACACATGACTACTAAATTATATTATTTTTTTGTATGACAACTTATTATAATATTATAATAACTTGTTATAATACTAACACTACATGTACAAATAGATCACACACTTATTATATTAGCCAGGTTGCGTAAACCAGCTGAGCTAATTAGCCGGGTTGCATATGCTCAACCGTGACGAGCCAACCTGGGAGCCGAATCGATCTGGGCGGGTTGCGAAGAGACATGCACGCTAGTAGGCGAAGCCAGCCGATTCTATCGATCCACCTGTCGTGCTTTCATTGGGAATCCGCACGATGTCAGGTACGGCCCGACCGGCCCCAATTTTTTTCCATCTCGAGATAGGATTTGGAATAAATATCTAACGACCAAGAAACCTTCTAAAATCATCCAATGGAATAAATATCTTAAATTCGCTCCACCACTTTCCTCATCTAACGATCAAGAAACTTTCTAAAATCATCCAATGGCTAGAAACTACCATGCCGGCCCAATTTTCATGTCATGCCTGAGCCATCACTACGCGTCGATGTGCCGGCCCAGACACGGGCACAGCGTGGGGCCAGGCCAGGCACGAGACCTGTCGTGCCACACCGGGCTAGGGCCGTGCCTTTTCACACCAGCCCCATGCCAGCCCAACGGGCTTGACCCATTTACAAATATGTTCTCTCAAGAATAGAAAAAACAAAGCATGTGAGGTCACAGGTGAAGGTGAGGCACGAGCGGGCACGACTAGCGTGGGCGGTTGAGCGGAGCCTGCGCAGCCAAGCGAGGCTGGCGCAGCGGCATGAGCGAGTAGAGAGGGCGGGCCTACCGGTGTGAGCGGGGCGGCACCGGTAGACAACAAGACATTTTCCCAGCCGTAGCTAGCATGTAAGCATTAATTATTGAAATAAAGTTGTCGGGTACGAAGATAAGGGGTACCCTAAACCCTTCGATAAATTAACGCTAAACATAGTAACCATTTTTAAGGCAGGGACCAGCCCACTACTCGGTAAGACGCGACCCATCAATCGAGGGTCCCATCTACACTAACTGCGGCAACAAGCCACGGGCCGGCTCCACCTCGACGACGGACGAGGGGGCGAGCGAACAACCCCCGGCTCCACCTCGATGACGGACGAGGGGGCGAGCGAACGACCCCCGGCTCCACCTCGACGACGGACGAGGGGTCGAGCGAACGACCCCCCGGCTCCACCTCGACGCCGAAGGACGGACGAGGGGTCGAACGATCGACCCCCCGACCTCTACCTCGACCTCTCCGACCCCGTCGATGCTCCGACCTCCCCCTCGATCAGGAATCGAGCGGACGACCCTCGGACGAGGGGATCGATTAACCCAACCGCTCCCGGCATGGGTTAAAGTGAACCCACCTAACGACATGGACGCCCGCGTCCGCTGTCAAATCCGCCAACTCCCCGTCAAGTCCCCGATTCCTGTCAACTGCGCCGCCACTGTCGCCACTACGCGAGTACGGACTTCAACAGTACCCCTCGGAAAGTGAACAGTGCGACCCTCGACGACGACTTCGGGAACGCGACAGAGCCACGCAGTGCTCGACCCCCTCCCTCGACCGGGAGGCTCGACCCTTCTCTCCAACAACCCCGGTACGGAGGCCGTCTCATCCGCCCCGTTCCGCTTCAGCTGTGGGATTCGTGCCCGCCTGCGGACACTGCACTGCAACGACTTCTACTGCCGCCACGACCGGGGACGCCTGAAGGACGGGAAGGCCATGCCGCCACAGTGCTCAACGTCTCTCCGCCAACACTGTGCCGCGGATACGCCGCCCATACTGCTACAGTTAGGGCCCTGTACCCTCGGACCTCCCCTTGGTCTATAAAAGGGGACGCCGAGGTAGAGCATGGGGATGGGCTCCTACTTCTTCGGGGCCTTCGGATCGAACTTTCGTTCTCAGGGACCCTAGTTCAGACTCTGACGCTCCACACTCCACACACCTCGCCACTCGATCGACCCCTCGGGTGGCCGACTCCGTGTAACACAGCTTGTACCCCCCTGTACGAGCACGCTTTGGGTGCGAGATAATACAAGTCATCCTCCCCCCGCTGGACGTAGGGCCTTCTTTGCCCGAACCAGGATAAATCTTGTGTCCATCTTGCATCACGTCTGAGAGAGGGAGCACGCGATATACAAATTTACTCGTTGGTGGTCTTGACCCCCGGGTCATAACACCGACAGTTGGCGCGCCAGGTAGGGGGAGTCGCGTGTCGATCAACTCCGAACTACTCTCTCAGATGGATTCCACCGTCCCATCGTTCCCGTTCACCACTGTCATCTGGTTCGGCCGTCTAGTGTTCGTTTCCACGGACCAGGGCGACTTCATAGTATTTCCCTCCGCCCGTGGCCTAGACGTCAGTAGCTCCGCTGCGCCGGAGCCAGCAAGGATCAGGCGACGGTCCCTCCGCTTGCGTCTCTGGCCTGCGATCAGGAGGAGGCGCGAGCGGCTCCGACGCGCTTGCCGTCGTGCGATCTCTGGGGCGCCGGATGCCGTTCCCCCGGTCCCAATTGGCGACACGACCCCTTCTCCTAGGGGTCCGTTTGACCCACGCTTGTGGGCCGAGGGCGGGCGTCTCCTCGAGCGGGACATCGGCTCTGCCGCGTCGTCGTCCCCGGAGGCTCCCGTGGCTTCTCCGACACCCTCAACCCCGTCACCGCCGCGTGACCCGTTCCCATACGGGCTTCGCAACAGTGCCGGACTCTACTCTGCTTTCGCAGGGCTGCAGATACATACATATGACGAGTCTCGATGGACTCCGTCATGGGATACGGCCGATCCCGTCACCACTACTTTACTGGGCGAGCCAGAACTGCCCCGTACGTGGGGCACGTTACAGCGACGCCTGGAGGAGGAAGAAAGGGGTAGGCTCTTCCCCCACTTCTACCACGCCGACCCCGACTCGTACTCTCCCGACGAGAGTTACGACTCCACTCGGGAGTGCTTCCACCTCGACGAGCAAACCGACCTCCAGGACGACGTCGATGACACCGCGGCCACCGAAGAAGGAAGGGGGGCCAACGCCACCCCACCTCGAGATGCCGTTCCCCCAAGTCCTGATAGAGCCGATCCACCCCCCGACGTCCAGATTACACAGGTCCGAGAGCTTCTCAGCAAGCTCGAGGAGGAGCGCCTGCGTCTTCAGCAGCTCGAACACGCCCTCGAGCGGGGTTGAGGGCGTCCTCAGGGTGGAGGAGCTCGCGAGCGGGCCCGGGAGGTCCACCGGCAGATCGTCGAGGAGGGAAACGCCGAACCCCGAGTCTTCAACCGCGCCAGCCAGAATGTCGTAGCCACCGCGATGCTGCTCCGCGACATGCCGGCGCCATCGACCCCCCAGGCACGGCGTATCAGGGACGAAATCCAGGGGCTTCTCCAAACTGCGGCCGTGCAGCAGGCGGAGAGCTCGGCCTCGAGGCGTCGAGGGGCTGCCTCTGAGCGACAAGCAGCACCCCCTCCACAAAATCGAGAGGTCTCTGTCCACCAGAACAAGGCGCCCCAGGGCCGGGTCGAGCCACGACCGGTTCAGGAACGCCTCGTCGACGACCTCCCCCCTCGAGTGAACAATCGACGTCGGTACGGCGACGCCGAGGCTCGAGGCTACAGCGCTCACCGAGGTGGGCGCTACGACAGCGACGAAGACCGATGCCGGTCTCCGGAGCCGCCGGGGCCCCGAGTCTTCGGAAGAACCATCCGGCGGGCCTCCCTGCCCGTACGTTTCCGACCACCCACCAGCCTGGTCAAGTACAACGGCGAAACCAAGCCAGAGCTCTGGCTTGCCGACTTCAGGCTGGCATGCCAGCTGGGTGGAGCCAAAGATGACCTCGTCATCATTCGGCAACTCCCACTGTTCCTCTCCGACACCGCTCAAAGGTGGCTCGAGGAGCTACCCCCGGACTTGATCCAGGACTGGTCCGACCTGGTTCGGATCTTCAAGGGCAACTTCAAAGGCACCTACGAGCGGCCGGGCAACCCCTGGGACCTTCGCAGCTGCAAGCAGAAGCCAGGGGAGACCCTCCGCGCCTTCACCCGCCGATTCTCGAAGCAGTGCACCGCACTGACCCACATCTCCGACCACGAGGTCATCATGACGTTCATCGCCGGGACAACCTGCAAAGAGTTAGTGCGGGAGCTGGGGCGAAACACCCCCAAGACCGCCAATGAGCTCATGGACGTCATCGCCAACTACGCAGCTGGCGAAGAAGCTGTTGGCGCCTTCTTCTAGATTCCCCCAGGGAAGGGGAAGGGCAAGGCAGAGGAGCCCGGGGGCTCGGACGATGGGCCCAAGAGAAACAAGGGGCCCAGAAGGAACAACAACGACAACGGCGGCCGGAAGAAGAAGAAGAAGAAGAAGAACCAACCGGGCCGACGCAACGTCGAGCCCAACGTCGAACACGACGACGAGCCCGACGACCTTGTCGCTGCGGCAGACAAGAGGAAGCCTCGAGGGCCCCTCCCTGACGGGGGCGTCTTCGATAAGATGCTGAAAGAGTCTTGCCCCTATCATATGGGGCCGGCCAACCACCGCCTCGAGGACTGCCGCATGCTCCGGAAGCACTTCGTCCCTCCTGGCCTCAGGAGAGATGACGGCAAAGAAGACCCGCCCTGTGACGCCCACGTCAGGGGTGACGTCAAAAAAGGAGGCTTCCCCGAGATCCACGACTGCTACATGATCTACGGGGGACCCTCGACTCGCCTCACCACGCGCCAGCGCAAGAGGGAGCGTCGAGAAGTTTTCTCCGTTCGGGCCCAGGCCCCGCGGTACCTCGACTGGTCCCACACGCCGATCACCTTCGATCAGGACGACCACCCCGAGCACGTCCCCAACGCGGGGGCTTACCCGCTCGTCGTCGGCCCGATCATCCTCAACACCCGCCTCACCAAGGTGCTCATGGATGGGGGGAGCAGCCTCAACATCATCTACGCCGAGACCCTCGACCTCCTGGGGATCCCGAGGACCATGCTCCTGCCTAGCGCGGGGGGGTTCCACGGGATCGTCCCGGGGAAGAAGGCACTCCCGATCGGCCGCATCAAGCTACCGGTCTGTTTCGGCGTCCCCTCGAACTTCCGAAAGGAAGAGTTGACCTTCGAGGTGGTCGCGTGGCGAGGCACCTACCACACCATCATCGGTAGACCGGGATACGCCAAGTTCATGGCGGTCCCGAACTACACCTACCTCAAGCTCAAGATGCCGGGACCCTCGGGGGTCATCACCGTCGACACCTCCTACGAGCACGCATACGACTGCGACGTCAAGTGCGTGGAAAAAGCCGAGGCCCGTGAGGAGTCGGCTATCCTCGCGGCCCTCGACGATTTGTCCGGAGAGACCCCCGACCCCAAGCGCCACGCTGGCAACTTCAAGCCGGCGGAAGACACAAAGACCGTCCCGCTCGAACCCGGCCTCGCGGATGGGAAGGTGCTGACGATCAGTGCCACCCTCGAGCCCAAATAGGAAGCCGTGCTCGTCGAGTTTCTCCATGCGAACGCCGACGTGTTTGCATGGAGTCCCTCGGACATGCCGGGCATCCCGAGGGAAGTCGCCGATCACTCCTTGGACATCCGAGCCGGGTCCAAACCGGTGAAGCAACGCTTGCGCCGCTTCGACGAGGAGAAGCGCAGGATCATCGGGGAGGAGGTCGACAAGC
Organism: Microstegium vimineum; assembly: GCA_022036555.1. Classification (NCBI taxonomy): domain Eukaryota; kingdom Viridiplantae; phylum Streptophyta; class Magnoliopsida; order Poales; family Poaceae; genus Microstegium; species Microstegium vimineum. The sequence continues at coordinate 448,800 of CM039124.1, read as the reverse complement.
TTTTGAAGGCCGGATTCATCAAGGAGGTACATCATCCCGAGTGGTTAGCTAATCCCGTGCTTGTAAAGAAAAAGAATGGGAAAGATAGGATGTGTGTAGACTACACCAGTTTGAATAAAGCATGTCCTAAAGTTCCCTTCCCTTTACCACGTATCGATCAAATAGTGGATTCCACTTCGGGATGTGAAACCCTTTGCTTCCTCGATGCGTATTCCGGCTACCACCAAATAAAGATGAAGGAGTCCGATCAGCTCGCGACTTCCTTCATCACTCCCTTCGGCATGTTTTGCTACCTCACCATGCCCTTCGGCTTGCGAAACGCCGGGGCCACCTACCAGCGATGCATGCTCCACGTCTTCGGGAAACACATAGGGCCGACCGTCGAGGCCTACGTCGATGACATCGTGGTCAAGTCCAGAACCGTCGGAAACCTGGTCGGAGACCTCGAAATCGCGTTTGGGTGACTCAGGGCTAATCGCATAAAACTAAATCCTGAGAAGTGTGTCTTCGGGGTCCCTCGAGGCATGCTCTTAGGGTACATAGTTTCCCAGCGCGGCATCGAGGCCAATCCCGAGAAGGTAACCGCCATCACGAGGATGGGCCCGATCAACGACCTCAAGAGCGTGCAAAGGGTTACTGGGTGCCTCGCCGCCCTCAGTCGCTTCATCTCGAGGCTCGGAGAGAAGGCCCTACCCCTTTACCGACTCCTGAAGAAGACGGAACACTTCGCGTGGACCGCCGAAGCCGAGGAATCGCTCTCGAGGCTCAAGGCCTTGCTCACCTCGCCCCCGGTCTTGGTCCCCCCGAGCCCGGCCGAGCCCCTCTTGCTCTATGTCGCAGCAACTACCCAGGTAGTCAGCGCGGTCATAGTAGTCGAGAGGGAGGAGGAAGGACACGCCCTGCCGGTTCAGAGGCCTGTCTACTTCGTGAGCGAGGTCCTTTCCGAGACCAAGACGAGGTATCCCCACATCCAGAAGCTGCTATACGCGGTCGTCCTCACTCGGCGCAAGCTCAAACACTATTTCCTGGGCCATCCGGTCACTATGGTTTCATCTTTCCCCCTCGGAGAGATAATCCAAAATCGGGAGGCATCGGGAAGGATCGCCAAGTGGTCCGCCGAGCTGATGGGGGAGACTCTCTCCTACGCCCCTCGGAAGGCTATCAAGTCTCAGGTACTGGCAGATTTCGTTGCAGAATGGATCAACACCCAACTGCCCCCAGCGCAGGTTCAGAGCGAGCTCTGGACCATGTACTTCGACGGGTCGTTGATGAAGACGGGAGCAGGCGCCGGATTACTATTCATATCACCCTCAGGGGTCCATATGCGCTATGTCATCCGCCTCCACTTCCCCGCCTGCAACAACGTCACCGAGTACGAGGCCCTCGTCAACGGCCTGCGCATCGCCATCGAGCTCGGGGTTCGACGCCTCGACGTGCGAGGGGACCCTCAGTTGGTGATTGACCAAGTGATGAAAGACTCGAGCTGCCACGACCATAAGATGGAAGCCTACTGCAAGGAGGTCCGAAGGCTCGAGGACAAGTTCTACGGCCTCGAGCTCAACCACGTAGCCCGTCGGTACAACGAAGCTGCCGACGAGCTGGCCAAAATCGCGTCTACTCGAGGCACGGTCCCTCCCAATATCTTCTCGAGGGACCTGCACATGCCATCCGTCGACCTGGACTCGGGGGCTCCCGCCCTCGAGCAAGGGGTCGACCCACCCCCCTCGACCGATCCCCCCTCGAGCGGGGGAGAGGTCATGGAGATCGACGGGGCCGTCGCAGCGCCAACCCCTCCGACGGATTAGCGCGCGCCTTACCTCGAGTACCTGACGCGAGGCGAACTCCCGGAAGACCGCATGGAAACCCGTCGTGTAGCTCGACGCGCCAAAACCTACGTCTTGTACGGAGACGGCCGCGAGCTATATCGACATAGCCCGTCGGGTGTACTCCAACGCTGCCTCACCCTCGAGGAGGGGAGGGCATTGCTGAAAGACCTACACTCGGGGGCTTGTGGCCACCACACGGCGTCGAGAATGCTGGTAGGAAGTGCCTTTCGATAGGGCTTCTACTGGCCGACGGCTGTCAACGACGCCACCAAACTCGTTCGATCCTGCTAGGGATGCCAATTCTACGCCAGGCAGACCCACCTACCCGCCCAAGCTCTTCAGATGATACCCATAACTTGGCCGTTCGCAGTATGGGGGCTCGACATGGTCGGCCCCCTGAAAAGAACCAAGGGTGGCCACACTCACCTTCTTGTGGCTATCGATAAGTTCTCGAAGTGGATCGAGGCTCGACCCATCGCCAACATCCAGTCTCGACAAGTCGTGCTATTCTTCACCGACATCATCCACCGCTTTGGGGTCCCCAACGTCATCATCACCGACAATGGCACGCAGTTCACCGGCCAAAAGTTCCTGGACTTCTGTGACCATCACCACATCAGGGTGAATTGGTCTGCAGTTGCCCACCCTCGAACTAACGGTCAGGTCGAGCGTGCCAACGGTATGGTTATGCAGGGCCTCAAGCCAAGGATCTTCGATCGATTGAACAGGCATGGAAGGAGATGGGTCGATGAGCTGCCCGCTGTGCTATGGAGTCTCCGAATGACACCAAGTCGAGCCACGAGGTTCTCTCCGTTCTTCTTGGTCTATGGGTCCGAGGCCGTCCTCCCCACCGACCTCGAGTACAGCCTACAGCGAGCAAGCCAACACGGTAGCCCGAGAGGACTCCTTTGACCAGCTCGAGGAAGCTGGTGACATGGCCCTCTTCAAGTCGGCACGGTACCAGCAGACGTTGCGGCGCTACCACGACAAAAACGTGCGCAAAAGGGACCTCAACGTTGGCGACCTCGTTCTGCGCCGTCGACAGAGCAACAAGGGGCGTCACAAGTTGACACCACCTTGGGAGGGACCCTTCATCGTGGCAGAGGTGCTGAAGCCCGGCACTTACAAACTGAAGAACGAGAAGGGCGAGATCTTCACCAACGCGTGGAACATCGAACAACTACGTCGCTTCTATCCCTGAGGCCCCAGGGCCTCGTACATTTTTGCATTTATGTACAAATTCTCGAATGATTAAAATGTTCTCGAAACACATTTCACGTTCGTTCGTAGCTCGAAGGTAGCCTCGACTTTGCCCGGACAAAGTCGAGCTCCCCTCGGGGGTTGACAGGAGGGCACCCCCCTCCTAAGTCTCCGAAAAACTCGAACGTTTTTTTGAAACTCGACTCTCGCTCTCGTTCTTTCCCTCGAGTACGCTTCTTAACTAAGTAAAGGCGCCTCGAACCCCCTAAGGGTCGAGGGTGTCGTCGAGCCAGGGACTCACCTACGCCCCAGGGCTACGGTATCCCCGCTCGCCACCTCCCTTCCAGGGATACGAGTGTGCGTCGAATACTTAGTTCACAAGCGTCGACTTAGGCAAAGAAAAGCAGAGAGAGCTCGAGAAGTAGAAATAACGAGACGAACCCGTCTATAGCACTAAGGTAGCCTCGACTTTGCCTGCCTCCCTCGGGGGCTAACAGGGGGGGCACCCCCCTCCTAAGTCTCCGAAAAACTCGAACGTTTTTTCGAAACTCGACTCTCCCTCTCATTCTTTCCCTCGAGTACGCTTCTTAACTAAGTAAAGGTGCCTCGAGCTCCCTAAGGGTCGAGGGTGTCGTCGAGCCAGAGACCCACTACGCCCCAGGGCTACGGTATCCCCGCTCGCCACCCCCCTTCCAGGGATAAGAGCGTGCGTCGAACACTTAGTTCACAAGCGTCGAATCAGGCAAAGAAAAGCAGGGAAAGCTCGAAAAAACAATATTAACTGTGTGCATCTCGATTAAAATGCATTATACACAAAAAGCCCTCGGGGGCTTGGCATTGTATCAGTACAAAAGCCTAACTATTACATGGACCTTCTTGTCCAGATATGGCTCGCAGGCCCAGGACTACCCGTCGACACCTTCCGAGGGCTACTCGTCCACCGAGGGGATCACCTCGGGCTCGAAGAGTCTCGCCAGCAGGCCTCCAGGCACCTCTGCATGATCCATCAACTCCTGGCACTTCGCGTCATTCTCTTCCTCGGTCAGCTTCGGGTCGGTGGCGAACCCGTCGACAACGAGGTTGAGGTCCACGTCGTAGAGGGAGTTGACGACAGCGAGGGCCCGCTTCACACCCACATGCAGGGCGGCTCGGACGTTCTCCGTCACCCCCCGCATCATGGAATAGAAGCGGCGCAGCAAGGAGTCCCTTCGAGCATCCCCCTCGACCTCCGGCTCCGGCTTGACCGAGAGGTCGTTGCAGAAGGTGTTGATGGCGGCCGCAAGCGTCGCGTTGAGGTTCGCCTCAGTGCCAAGGAGGCCCTGAAGATTGTCCAGATCCTTGTGGGCGCGGGCATTCTCCTTCGCAAGCCCTGCCAAAACAAGCACGCAACAGTCAAAACCCAACAAAAAAGCAGAAAGAGGGTCGAGGCAGGACAGATTCTGCAGCACCCTCGAAGCACTCACCTTGGGCCTGCACGTCCAAGGTGGAGTAGGCCCGCTCGGTCTCCTCGAGCTGGAGGCGGACGTCGACAAGGTCGGAGGACTGATCCTTGACCTTGGCCTCGAGACCCTCAATGGTTTTGTTTGCGTCATCGAGGGCCCTCCTCTGGTTCATCGCCACCACGCCCAAGGAGATCGCGCGGGTCCGAGCCTTCTCCTCCGAGGTGGCCAGAGCGTCGCGCTCGCGGGAGACGGCGTCGAGGTCTCCCCGGAGCCCTCGAATGTTTTCCGTCGCCCGGGCCAGCTCCTCCCTCAGCCGGGCGGCTTCCTCCTCGGCCTTGCGCTGGGCCTTGAGGGCGGCGTCCCGCTCCCGCCCGACGGTGACGGTCGACCGAAGGGCGTCGTCGAGTTTCCCTTGCGCTGACGATAGGGCCGCCCAGGCTTCCTTCTGGATGGCCTCGTAGCCGGCCTTCGCATGAGCGATCTTCGACTCGGCATCCTTCTGGACAGCCACCGTCTCTGCCTTCGCGCGGGCGACCTCATCCCTCGCCTTGTCCAGCGAGGCGTGGAGGGTCGAGAGTTGTCCCTGTACCCGGAGAATGTACTGGGACTTCTCGTAGGACCTCACCCGCAGCGACTGACGAGGATAAAGACGGAGATCGTCAACAAATGACAACCAGACAATTCAAAGTACAATCTAAGGTAGAACAGAACCTACCTCCATTCCCTCGCGTATGTCCGCGGCGGCGACCTCCGCAGCGCGACGTACCGAGTGTTCAAACCAGGCCCGATACTCCTCGACGTGCTCCCACCGTCGGAGCTCGGACTGGTCGTCGAGCGTGAGGAAAACCCGCTCGGGGTCTCGAGGGTTCGCCAGCTCGAGGACCTCCTGGCCCCAGGCCGCGCTGCGGGCGGCGATCCTCTGTTCGACCGTCCCCGTGACGTCATCACGCAGGTCCCCCCGCCTCGATAAGCGGAAAGGGGCGAGGCTTCTTCCGCCTGTCCTCCCCCGTCCTCTGGGCCACCTCGCGAGGACGTCGACGGCCTCGCCAAACTGTCGCCACCAGTAGAAGAAGACCCCGGCCAGTAGGACGGCCCTGCGCGATGAAGGACCCCAAAAAGTTAACACCCAGCAAGGCGAGCCCACTGCATCTCGAGTGAGTCGAAATGTGACTTCCCTCGAGACAGCGGCCCCCCAACCTCGAGGGGAGGCCGAGCCACCTCCGGCTCCGCCCGAGGAGCCGCGATGATGGCCATTTCCGCCGGGTCCACCAGCTCGGCCACCATCTCGTCCACCTGGGCGGGGGTGGACTCCATCAACATCCCGCCCTGCGCCGGCGCGGGCGTTCCCTCGTCGCGATCGACCGGACCCCCCTCTTCGAGCCTCGGCGTCGTCGAGGGGCCCACGGGCGCGGCGGTAGTCGTACCCTCGCGCTCGAGCTAGAGTCGAGCCTCCAGCGCAGCTAGACCCTCGGGCCAACGCCCCGACGTTGGGTGAGCTGGGGCCTCCCCCTCGTTCGCAGGGGCCTGAGGCCCGACCACCTCCACCTCCTCGGCCGCGACCGCCGTCGTCGAAAGCTCCGCGCACCCCGGGGCGCCAGATGCGACTTCTTTCGACGGCCGCGCGGGCGCCACGACCGTCGCTTCGGCGGCCACCGCCGGCGGGCTCGCCTCCTCCGCCGTCTGAGCAGACGCCGAGGCCCCCTGTGCCTCCCCCGCGCCGCCACCTCCTGGGCCGTGGCTGCCCGTGCCGCCTCGGGGGCAACCGTCGAAGGGGGCGGGGCGGCAGGACCGACCTCAGCGGCTGCTTGGACCGCAGCCCCCGTCTTCAGCTTCTTGGCAGGGGCGAGGGGCGCGGCTCCTGCGGGCGCTTCGACCTGAAAAAGAAACACGTGCGCAATGGTAAGCACGAGTCATTATCGACGAAAAGAAAATACAGACAACGCCCAGGGAAGCGACTTACCCCCTCGGAGCCCGGCGCTTCGGCCCGGTAACCGTCGGGCTTGTCGAGCTCTTCAGCACCGCTGCCCGGGGGCGGGGGTCGAGGCAGCTCTCGGCACCTTCTCCTGGGCAGGGGTCGGCGGCGCCACCGTCGTCCCCTTGCCGGCCCCCACCTGCGCCGACGGGCCCGGCGCCCGTGCGCTCGACGCGGCAGGCTTCGGGGGCTCGCTCGATCGACCCCTCGACGACAGCGCCACCGTCGTCCCCTTGTCGGTCCCCACCTGCGCCGGCGGGCGCGGCACCCGTGCGCTCGACGCAGCGCGCGTCGGGGGCTCGCTCGGTCGACCCCCCGACGAGGACCGCGACGTCTGCGACCGCGTCTGCCGCGGCACGACTTCCTGAGAAGCCACGGGGCACTCCGCCCGTGGCCCAGCTTCGACGGAAGGGGCCGACCTCGAGGTCGACCCCTCCCCTCCGTCAATTACAACGGCCGCCTGTTCAGGCGCTGTCTCTTCCTCCTCCAAGTCGCTCCAGTTCGTCTCTTCCTCTTCCTCGTCCTCCTCTTCCGAAGGCGACAACTCCTCCTCGAGGCCCTCCCGCCTCTGATTGGCCCGGCGCTGATCTCTCAGCTCTTTCTCCCGAGCCCTTCTGGACGTCTTCGCCTTGGCCTTGTCCTTGTCGGCCTTCTGCTTCTCCGCGCGGAGGCGATTCGCCTCCTTCGTGGCCCGACCCTCCTTCACCGACGGAGGCGAGGGTCGGTAGGACACATTCCCCTGCGGAATGCGAGGCAATTAGAGCACGGACGGAGAGGACGGAAGGGACGAGAGCGAGAACTCTAACCGGAGGAAAGGACCTTACCAGCTCAAAGAAGACCTCGTCCGGCTTCATGGGGATCTTCGCGATGTTCTTGGGGTCGAACGACCCCGCGAAGAAACGGCGGACGCGGCTGACCACCCTGTCCGGGGCTAGTTCTACTTCGACGAGGCGACAGCCCGAGAGATCGACCCCCGGACCCATCTCGTCGATGCGGATGGGTCGAGCCATCAGCGGCACAACCCGCCGTCGGTGGAACGCCGACGCGACAATCTCCGCGGTAAGCCCCTTCTCCTTCAGACGCTTGAGCGCGTCCACCAAGCCGTCGAGGCGCTTCTGCTTGTCCGTCGGGACGCCATATCCCCAGCGGTCGGGCTCGGCGTCGAGTGTCCTCCCGGTGTACGCCGGGACCAGATCGTCGTCGTTCCTCTGGTAGAACCACCCGGAGTGCCATCCGGAGTGGCTCGAGGACGGCTTCGCTGGGAGCCAACACTTCGTCCGCTTGACGGAGATGCTGCAGCACCCGGCCCTGACCCTCCGGCGGGGTACCAGCGGTGACCGAGGCGTGGAAGATGCTGGCCTTGAAGATATGGAGCCACAGTTCCCAGTGGGGCTCGATCCCCAGGTAGCCTTCGCACACCGCGGCGAAGATCGCCGCCTGACTGACGCCGTTGGGGGTGAGGTGCTGGAGCTCCACGCCATAGTGGTAGAGGAGCGCGCGCAGAAAGCGGCTGGGTGGGGCCCCCAGTCCCGCCCGGTGGAAGACCTCGAACGACAACACGTACCCCTCCGGCGGGTTGGGCTCGGCGTGGTCCCGCGGCGGAAGCATCCACTCCGGCCTCTCCGCCGTGGTAACGGGCCAGAGAAGACCGCTCTCCACCAACCCCGTCAGGTGCGAGTGACGGATCGAGGAGGCGGGCCAGTCATCGGCACCGACAAGCGCGAAATTGGCCATGGGGACGGCGGTTTGCTCGGACTTGGAGGCGGATGGTACGTTCCCTATCATTCTCTTTCTCTCTCGCTCGCGCAGAGTTCCTGCTCGCGGGACGCCTAAGGCAGAGGCGGAGAGAAGAAGGCAAGGAAGGCGAAGGCAAGGAGGCGGGGAAGGCAAGTGCGCGGGAAGAGCACCCAACTCCTCACCTTCACTACTTATACGCAGGAGGCCAACGGACGGATCTGGCAACAGGCAAGAGAATCTCCGCATTTAATTCGCCTGTACTCCCTTCCTCGTATTCCCTCCAGGATAAGGCGTCCCGTCCCATCATCGGGCTCCGCGCCGCACTCCGCCTTGCAACCGCACTGTTGCGCCGAACGGACACTGCCTAAAAAGGCGCGCGGACGGAAACGTCGTCTTAGAGGGTAAGGAATCTTGAGGCAGCGAGAGCTGGCCCTCAAAAGAGGGTTCGACAGCTACCCTCGAGTACCCGAGGCCAGAAATGACCTCAGGTTAGGACCTCGGTCCACCCCCAAAATCTCGACGGGACCAAGGCCGGCCTACGAACAGGCTCGATAGCCCCCTCAAGTACTCGAGGCCTGACGGGGCCTCGGGTCGTCAACTGCAGTTTGTTTCACAGCCTCGAAGGGGTAAAGGCTGGCCCGTCCGGGGGTTCGACAGCCCCCCTCGAGAGCTCCGGCACAGGTATGTCCTCAAGTTCAATACAACAACCACCTGCTTTTCCCCTCGGCGGTCCACAAGGTCGGACTCCTCCTCCTGAGGATAGCGTCGGATGACGAACCATCCGTCAAATCTTGAGGGAGCGAAGGCTGGCCCTTACATAGGGTTCGACAGCCGTCCTCGAGTACCTGAGGTCAGGAAGGACCCATGGTTAACGAACTCCGGTCCACCCCCAAATCTTGAGGGAGCGAAGGCTGGCTCCACGAACGGAGTTCGACAGCCGCCCTCGAGTACACGAGTCAGGGATGTCCCGGTAGCTCGAGAACGAACTCTCGAGGCTCCGTGGGACATATCCGAGGCATACCTAGGAACACCTAAGGATCCCTACGCTGGGAGGCATTGAGCCACCAACTCCTATCGAATGGGGTTGGCACCTTGGTGGTCCAAATGGTCATGCTTAGTGAGCCGTACGACTTGCTTAACAATGATGACGCCTCCGGGCCACTAGTCGACCCTTATCGAACGGGGTCGAGTTCTCACTCGGATTTTTACCCGTACAGGGCACCATTTCTAATGGACTCATGCCCGAGAACAGCTCACCGAGGACTTCGGGCTCGTCCTAACGAGGATAGCACGATGCTCTTCACCCCACGATCCGAACGAAAGGATCCGTGGGAAGGACGCTATGAGGTAGTGAAGGCCTAGCCATTCGAGAGCTCGAGGGCCCGACTACGCACGGCACCCCTCGACGAAAGAGGGTCGAAAAACTCGTAACCTAGCAGACAGAGTCGACCTCTCGGGCGGGGCGCTCTGACTCCAGTGGTGCTCGAGGGAGCGAAGGCTGGCCCTCGGTAGGGTTCGACAGCCGCCCTCGAACACTTCTCTTTTCAGGGAAAGGAATGGAATCGACCCTCGACAGGGTGCCACGTCTCCAGGTATCCTTAAAAGACCCCTCTATACAACGTATTTTAGCCCCCAGAGGAGTTCTAAATCACTCCTCTGGGGCCTGGGGGCTACCCCCGCGGGGTGCGCTCGCGCGCACCCCGCGGAGAATCGAACTTCTCACTAACCCTGCAGGCCAAGGACAAAACCTCCGGACAATCCTTACTCCCTCCGAGAAACGCGTATCATAGCCCCCAGAGGAGTTCTAAATCACTCCTCTGGGGTCTCGGGGGCTACTGTCGGGCACGAAGGTAAGGGGTACCCTAAACCCTTCGATAAATTAACGCTAAACATAACAACCATTTTTAAGGTAGGGACCAGCCCACTACTCGGTAAGACGCGGCCCATCAATCGAGGGCCCCCTCTACACTAACTGTGGCAACAAGCCACGGGCCGGCTCCACCTCGACGACGGACGAGGGGGCGAGCGAACAACCCCCGGCTCCACCTCGATGACGGACGAGGGGGCGAGCGAACGACCCCCGGCTCCACCTCGACGACGGACGAGGGGTCGAGCGAACGACCCCCCGGCTCCACCTCGACGCCGAAGGACGGACGAGGGGTCGAACGATCGACCCCCCGACCTCTACCTCGACCTCTCCGACCCCGTCGATGCTCCGACCTCCCCCTCGATCAGGGGTCGAGCGGACGACCCTCGGACGAGGGGCTCGATTAACCCAACCGCTCCCGGCATGGGTTAAAGTGAACCCACCTAACGACATGGACGCCCGCGTCCGCTGTCAAATCCGCCAACTCCCCGTCAAGTCCCCGATTCCTGTCAACTGCGCCACCACTGTCGCCACTACGCGAGTACGGACTTCAACAGTACCCCTCGGAAAGTGAATAGTGCGACCCTCGACGACGACTTCGGGAAAGCGACAGAGCCACGCAGGGCTCGACCCCCTCCCTCGACCGGGGGGCTCGACCCTTCTCTCCAACAACCCCGGTACGGAGGCCGTCTCATCCGCCCCGTCCCGCTTCAGCTGTGGGATTCGTGCCCGCCTGCGGACACTGCACTGCGACGACTTCTACTGCCGCCACGACCGGGGACGCCTGAAGGACGGGAAGGCCATGCCGCCACAGTGCTCAACGTCTCTCCACCAACACTGTGTCGCGGATACGCCGTTCATACTGCAACAGTTAGGGCCCTGTACCCTCGGACCTCCCCTTGGTCTATAAAAGGGGACGCCGAGGTAGAGCATGGGGATGGGATCCTACTTCTTCGGGGCCTTCGGATCGAACTTTCGTTCTCAAGGACCCTAGTTCAGACTCTGACGCTCCACACTCCACACACCTCGTCACTCGATCGACCCCTCGGGTGGCCGACTCCGTGTAACACAGCTTGTACCCCCCTGTACGAGCACGCTTTGGGTGCGAGATAATACAAGTCATCCTCCCCCCGCTGGACGTAGGGCCTTTTTTGCCCGAACCAGGATAAATCTTGTGTCCATCTTGCATCACGTCTGAGAGAGAGAACACGCGATATACAAATTTACTCGTTGATGGTCTTGACCCCGGGTCATAACACCGACAAAAGTTTTATACAACTACAGATTAAATTTCTCATAAATAATATATTCATTATTGTTCTAAATTAATTTACTATAAAATATATTTCATAATTAACGTAATAGTATTTATCTAATATCATAAATATTAATACTTTCTTATTTGCATAGTTAACCAAACTTGAGCTACTAGAACATTTTGGGTGTTCTAGAATCTAGACAGCAAGACATTTTCCCAGCCGTAGCTAGCATGTAAGCATTAATTACTGAAATAAAATTTTATACAACCACAACCACAACCACAACCACAACCAGTATTGTACTAGCACGCTAGAAATTGAAGTTCCTTGCAGAGATAGCGGAAGGCACCAGCACGTAGTAGCTACTAGTACCAACCACAATCAAAAGCAGTATGGACTAATATACAAACATAGCATGCACCAGCACGTAGTAGCTAGTACCAACCACAATCAAAAGCAGTAATATGTGATTTATAAAATTAATTTTTATCTACCACTCTATAAATTTTAGATAGTTTTATATGTGAACTTGAACTTAAAAAAAAATAGTAGATTATCAAATTCTAAGTCAAACTTAAGTGAAAATGGTTGAGGTTCCTTGAGTCTTGAGCTATTGGTTGCAACTGATTCCAATCTTATAGCAGTTGTGTACATGCTAAAAGGGATGGGCGCTCCTCACTGTGAAAAGCTTGCTACTCTACAGGCCACTCTGGCCAGGTTAATGGGTATGCAGTCGTCATCCAGTTAATATAACCTATTGCTAATGCACTTAAAAGAAATTAACAATTGGTGTTGTTACATTACTACGAAAATGATTTTCTACAGCGGGCAAATGCGTCCGCCGCGGTGAGAAGGCCACGGTAAATGGTTCCTTTCTCGCAGCGGACGCCCTTGCCCGCAGCGGTAAATCATTAAAAAAAATTTAAAAAGGCCACCGAGCCCATCCATGGGCCCGCCGAACCCATAGATCCGGTCGCTTTGCCGCCGGATCGGGTCGCTTCGCCGCCGGATCTGGCCGCCGCCGCCGCAACCCATGCCCGCGTCGCCCTGCGCCGCCGGACCTGCGCATGCGCCTCTGCAAGCCGCCGCGGTCCCACGCCCGCGCCTTTGCACACCGCCGCGGCCCGCGCCCGCACCGCCACGAGCCGCCGCGCCTCCCACGCCGCCACGCCCGCGCCTCTGCTGAGGGAGAGACAGAGGAATGAGGGAGAGAGAGGGATGCTGAGAGAGAGTGGACTGCGCGAGGAGAGATGGGTTGGTTTGGGAGTAAACCCTAAGTACCGGTTTTATATGTGGTGTGGCTATTGGGCCTCGGCCTTAACCGTGGCGCAGCGGACATCTTAAGATGTCTGTTGCGATAAATAAGTTATTTACCGCAGCGGACATCTTAAGAAGCCCATTGCGGTAAATCTATTTATGGCAGCGGACAAAAATGCTGGCCACAGTAAATAAAAATTTACCCGCTGTGGGAAAGCATGGGATTTTCTGCAGTGGACAAAATAAGTGTCCGCCACGGAGGGCTTTTAGACAATGCTGCGGAAGCTCGATTTTTACGTAGCGTTACTTCAGTTTCCCCTATGATTGTGAGGTGTTCATTTTCATGTTGTATGGGGCTAATTAGATCTTAATATACCACCAACGACCATAGCATCACACAATGAGCGCGAGCAACAATATTAATTTAATTATTAGGAATTTGTGCCGTTTGGTACTATTGATCTGTTCGACTAATCGTTTCTGCAGTTGATAAGTCGGCTGATGTTATTTTTGGTTGTTTTATTGTGAGATAAAAACACTATATCATCTGATAAGCCAAGCGGACAAGGCGTATATCTTCATATCAACATTGATTTAATTCAACATTGGGTCATTTCATGCAATTGATTCATTACGTTGGATCAGTTGATTCTCTATGCTTTATATATATTTTTTGGGTGCAACATGATTTTTTCGCCGCCTTTTCACCGGTATTCCAGAAATAAAATACATAGGTTCTTAGTGCAAACAAATTTCTTTTGCTAAATCGATTTAACCAATTAGTAAATCTTTCATTGAATCTACGATTTCATCATATGGAAATTTTCAGAATGACAGATATATAATTGTTAATCTTATATGCATAGCTAGATATTGCCTTCATGGTTTCCACCAATTCCAAGGGATGAATGGTGCGGCCTTCTATGCAAGATATATTTCGGTTTTGCCCATAAGCAAGTCTCTAACATTGTGCTGCCCTTTTGGAACAGTGCTTTATTAATATTTTTCTTTTGCCATGAATTTAGGATTCTCTGGAAGACTTGGAATTGTCTTGATTGCCATTATTCAGATTTAATAGATTTGTCTTTATATGTGTAATTATTTTTATAATTAATATATATTTAATACTATAAATTAGTATTCACACTCCAATATAATAGGGACTAAAATTTATTCATGTGAACAAGCACCCCTATATTTCCTAGTAAAATATAAATAGAGGGAGCAGCCTAAAGTAGTGCAATCTAAGTATACATACCTATATACTCCATCTGCTCTAGTAAAATCTAAGTAGTGCAACCTAGGTATACATACCTATATATTCCCTGCCCAAAGTAGTGCAACATAGGTATACATACCTATATATTCCCTCTGTCCCTGAAGTAATAGATTTATGTAGTTGTCCTCAAACTTTTTGAACTTTGACCAAATTTGTTGAAAATAACATTAAAATTTATGGTACCAAATTAATATCATTAGATTTATTATAGAACATATTTTCACATGATGCTCATTTTAAATTATAGATATTGTTATATTTTTCTATAAAGTTAATTAAAGTTAAAAAAGTTTGACTGACACAGATTCAAATAATGAATTCTTTCAAGTTGAGACACTACCTAAAAGAGTCATTTACTTGCATGCCATTAAAAAATACGTTCTAATCGTATATGTCTCTAAGAAGTTTGATCTATTGTCAGTATCCAAGTTCAAAAAATCTTTCTCTCTCACGCCATTTTGTCTATTTGCAACACTAACTGTGTTAAATGTGGGTAGCAAAGAACTTGAATGCCCCTAGAACTTTTGTTTCTCATGTGCCACTGCATGCTAGGCGGCAACCTGTTGGCTTTTGGCACCAACAAGGTTGTCCTTTGGTGCCAACAAGGTTGGCTCTTGGCGCCAACTTGCCTTGCTCTATATATAGCCACCCCATCCCTTCCATTCCCACTCACCTCTCTATCCACTCAATCCCTCTCCTATCCATGTCCATGTTGAGAGATCTCAAGTATTTTTGGTAATTGATGAAACCTAAGTATTAACCTTGCTCTAAGTGGATGAGCAGTTTTAGTACACAAGAAGATGACCAAGTGGTGGAGCAAGCAAAGGTGGCTAACAAGGTGAAAGTCACAAGATCATGGTGATCAACACATGCTCACACTTGGACAAGGATGAAAGGTGGAACCCCATGTAGAACAAGGCAAAGGTATACATGTTAGGGGCTTCTGTTTTGGTGATCGAGACACTAGTGAGTGTGATCACATTTAGGACAAGCAATCGTACTATAAAGAGGGGAAATGGTATGTGGTTGCAATTGTCAAGTGCCATTAGGTGAAACAAGTCATGCATGTGCATTTAACCTAATGAGCAACCCTTGAAATATATGCTAAAATATGCTAACACACGAGCACAAGTAGTGGAACACTTGGTGTTAGCACATGTGAACAAGGGGAGAAGTTAGAAGTGGATTCTAACTGAGTTGGAGGCTCCGGACTAGGTGTTGGGGAGAGCTCTGGACCAATGGAGGTGGTCCGGAGGCTAACCCTAGCCCTGGTCACTTCATTGGAAGCTCCGGACCAGGGCAGTGCAGGTGCTCCGGACCAATCCCCACCGGTCCGGTTGCTCTGTCTGCTCCATGAACAGATAAGGAAGAGGCGTCAGACTTGGCGTTTTAGTCCGGAGGTTAGCTTTGGACCAGACTCCGACGAGTTGGAGCTCTCGGGATGCTTACTGTACTCCATCGGACCCTAGGGGTTGGCTCCGGACTAGAGGGCTCTGGACAAATTTGCCTAGTCTGATGCTTGGCAAGTTTGCGCGCCAACGGTCGAATTCAAACGTTCAATAACACGTGGCACTCGGAGGTGTGTTGGACCAGAGTTCCGGACCATGTGCATTGGTCCGGAGGTCCCATGACTTGTCTGATGGTCGCGCAGTTAGCCAAGTGAAAGGGCATAACGACTAGTTCCTTGTGAGGGGCTATTTAAGGTGTTTGGCCGGCTCTAGCTCACTCTCTTGCACACTTTGAGTTTGCTTACACATTATGAGATATTTCCATACACTCCCACTTATCTCATACTTGATTGTTCATTCATTGGTGAGATTTGAGTGATTCAAGTGCATTGCATGAAGTGAGTTCATCTGGTGGCACTTGGGAGTTGTTTCTCGCTGCGGTTTTCTTGTTACTCTTGGTGATTGCCATCGCCTAGATGGTTTTGGAGAAGCGGTGGTGATTCAGGAAGAAAGGAGATTATTCTTCGCCGACACGAGAAGATTTGTGAGGGGTTCTTGTGCCTTCCCTGTGGGAGATCGCAAAGGCAACTCTAGTGGATTGCGTGTGGCTTGTGTGAGCCTCATCTTGTGTTGGTTGTGCGGCACCCGGTGAAGGGTTTGGCGGGTGATGCCAATTAGTGTGTGAACCTCCAAGTGAGTGTCTTGCCACAACGAGGACTAGCTAGCTAGTTGGCAAACTAGTGAACCTTGATAAAAATCTTGTGTCGATTGATTGATACCGAGTCTCTTGATTCTTGTGATTAGCATTGGTTTCTTGGATATCTTGATTAATCATACTTCACGACGATATATCTATCCTACTCACTCTTGTTTTTACCTTTGTTCTTCTTGCTAGTAGAACTATTAGGGTGTTTAGTAGTTAGTCTTGTGTAGCTAGTTTGGCTAGTTAGTCTTTCTCTAGTTCTAGCCGTGTGTAGCTTGCCTAGTTTGAGTGACATAAACATATTAGGTTAGAAATTGTTGGATAGGTGGCTTTGCAACCCAAGTAGGCTAGCGCAATATTCGCTTCGTCATTTGTTTTACTAACTAGTTGAGAAGTTGTTGTTGAAGTTTTGATTTTAGGCTATTCACCTCCCTCTAGCCATCGCATAGGACCTTTCACATGTCTGAAGGTTCAAGCTGTTATGAGAGGTGACTCACTAGGCACATTTTTTTGCCCCAACTATAGGGTGCTGGCCAATCGCTTCATTGCGAGGACAAAGAAGAACACCAGTCGTGTCTTCCACAAGTGTCCCTACTTCTCGGTTTGTCTCTCTTCTTTATTCACGGTATGCTCTTGTTCTTCCAATTTGTGCTTGTGGTTCTAATAAGAGCGTTCTTCTAATAATCTAGTGCTCAGGTTGGTGGGTGCCAATTCTAGAGGTGGGAGGATGAGATGGATGTCACTCCATCATAGGTCGGCTATGCTACTCCTTGCCTATACAAGCAATGGATCCAGTGGCTATGCAGGCAGTGGCAACAACACCTACAACAGCTTCAACTCAAGTGGCCAACATGAATGAATCTTCCTAGGCTACTGGCAGACAGGGCAGATGGGGTTATGCAACAGCTTAAATGAATTGAGAAGTTGGTCTATCTTGCAATATTTCTTGCCATGTATGCAATAATGAAGAAGTAGGGGTGTGTGTGTGTGTGTGTTTTGCCATTGTATGTTTATTCATGTATGGATGAACAATCAATGAATGGAGATTGCAATGACATTTTAGACCACAACAATGCTTAACCATGAACCAAAATGACATCAACAACATCAAATTAGTCCAAACTGAATGAAACTAGCATTAAGTTGTCCAAACATTACATAACCAACAAAACTTTAGTTCATATCACCAACATTACATCACAACAAATCATCACATTACAAACATTGTCTTAGGTTTTCAACAAAGCAAAAGATACAGTGTTCTCCAACAAGTTTTTATCCCACAAAAAGACAAGTTTTCATCACCAACATGTTCTCAGGTTTACCAAGCAAAAGTCCATTGAGGAGTCACTTGTGCTTTAACTAAGTTGTAGGTTCTTTTTGCCTCTAGTATTTGCAGTTGGGCTGGAAGGGTCAGCTGTAACCCATCATACATCCTTCCTTGGTGTAAGCTTCTTCTTGATAGAAAATTTCTTTCGTAGAGGACTGACAACCTTGAAAAACTCTTGCTCCTTCAGTGGTGCCATCATTGTGGCACTGCCTGTTGCTTCATTGCTGGCAGGGTTAGGGGCTAGGAACACAATTTGGAGAGGAACAGGTTCATTGAATCTAGTTCTAGATTTTCATGAAGTAAACAAAAGGTCACAAAGTAGTACTAATGAAATGAAAAAGATACATACAACCATACCTGTCAGAGATTTGATTTTGAGATGAACCTGATGCACTTGTAGATGAGGCCTTGCTTTTCTTGACACTTGATGCATATGAAGTCTTCCTCTTCCTTTTCCGGAGTACTGTAACTTTTTTCCTCATATTCCATTTAATCAACAACTTCTGCCTAAAAGTATCCACAAGTCATCAAAGTGCTTGCCTTTGTCTTTCTTTATCCAGTTGTTGAAGGACTCTACCAAGTTGTTTGTTACATAGTCAATCTTGCTGCCAAATAGGTACTGGCTCCTAGTCCACAACTTCTTATGAGTTTGTAACAAATCGTTCATAGCCTCTGGTTTGGCTTTAGCCATTGCATTATAATGGATGTCAAACCAATACTTAGACCAAGAATAAGAAGTTGCCCAAAGATGTTCATAATTTTTTTTGTCATGGTATCTTTTCTTAAAATTTTGTACAAGGTGGTGCATGCACTCTCTATGTTATGTTTCTGAAAAAACCTCACTGACCCCATGCATCACTGTCTAGGGTGCCTATTGCTTCTTTCAGCCTCTCCATAAACCACACTCAGTTCTCATTGGTTTCTGAATCTATGACACCTACAACAACTAGATACATCTAGTTGTGCCCATCTATGCACAACTGACCTCTAAACCTACCATACAAGAGGCACAATGTTGGGTTTATAGTAGGCTAAACTCATCTTACAACACTTGGAGGCTTTATTTTTGACAAACATTTCAACTAAGTCATGGTCATTGCTGAGGGGGGTGTTCATATTTGTTTCATGGCACCAGTAAAACACACTGTAAGTATCTCCATAGCGCCCAGGATACTTATCCATAATACCTTCAACCACATTTCTGTAGTTTGCATGATCAACATTCCACAACTTCACTCACATCATACCACCTCCCCCAAGCATATTTTCAGTAATAATCCAAAACTCTAGATTGTACGTACTAATTGGGTCCATCCTATAGATGAACAACAATAATCACAAAGGGGAAACAAACTAGCAAGAGCAAGCAACAACAATCCTAGCTCTCCACAGTCACCGCGAATAAGCAAGTGAAGGAGAAGAGGAACTTACTCGTCTCGAAACCATGAAGGGCGCTTGGCCGCCGTCATGTTCGCCGCCATGCGCCGCCAATCCGGGTTGCCCACGATACCTCCCTTGCTCCACTATCCCATGACGTCGCCTCCGCAACTAGGGATGTGATTCTTGTCTCCCCTCAGCCGTCGTAGCCCGCCGACGCTCAGTCGCCCGATGCCACCGCCTGCAATCGCTGCTAGAGTTTGGGTTTCAGTGATGGGATAGAGAAGGGAGCTAAGGAGTCAAGCCAGATGAGGAGAGTGACATCACATGAGGAGAGTGACATCGGTCAATACTGGTCAACACGACCTCCACCTCTAATCCCAACGGCAAGAGGCCACTGAGGTCATGTGCTACAATGAATCTCACTCGTTCGGATAGCCAAACGACACAAATCAATAGAAGACAGACGAAATAGCATGAGAGAGAAATTTTTTGATCTTAACACTAACGATAGATTAAATTTTTTAGAAATATAGACGATTAGACCATTTTTTTTATAATAAGATACAGGTAAAAGGATATTGTCAAAAAAAAAACGGTGTGTGCTGGCAGATCTGCACAGGCTCTCCTCGCTCTCTAGACCGGGTCGTCCTGCACCCCGGAGGCTGCAACAACGCAGCGCAGCCAGCCGGCCGGCCGGCCGGCCGTCGCGTGGCTCGTTGGTACGCCCGAGACCCCGCGCTGCATACACCGTCACCATGGTCTATGGATGGGGTCCGGCCTACGCTTATCCGGCGACGTTACACACGATGCGGGGGCCGGAGCTGGGGACAGCTGGGTCCCCCAGCCTGTCCTTATTTAAAGTTTACCCTGACGCCACCTTGTGCTGCTCAAGGAGTGAATACCGAATAGTCAGTCAGTCGTCTCTACCTCATCCACCTGACGAATCTTGATTCTTGAGGTGAGCTTGCCTACTCTCTCTTTCCCCCTCCGGAGGATTTTGCTGTGCTTCGACCTCCTCCCTTATTCGATGCTTCTTGCTCCTCCTGCAGCTGCAAAACCATAGATCTGTGAGGGTGTGGGGGGGGGGGGGGGGGGTATCATTCAGATTTAGTTTCCCGCCCATGATTTCTTCTCTCACCAGCAAATAGGCTGTTCGTTGAATCCTCCTAGTGCCTGGCCAAAGACTGGTTGGTTTCCCAACTTATGTTTTAATCTCTATTAGAGAAATTACTAGATGTTATTAGTTCACTATTAAGCGCGTGCTCAGTTCTTTTGTTGGGCATCAATGGAGTAACCACAGCATTGCTTCTCTGGCCAATTGAAAATGTTTGTCCCGTTCATTGTCATAGTGTAATAGAAGCAGAGAAAGAGTATCTGCGAATCTGTGATATACTCCATAACAACTGTAGGCTTCAGGACAATTCTATTGATTTTTTTTGCTACCGAGCAGGCTTAACTGGATGCCTTAGTTTTCCAGATCGGGGAGTTTTGTCGTTTGGCCTGCTATGCACAGCTATTTTCCTTTCACTGTCTTGGGACTCCAAGAAATTTAGCTTATGGCCCATAATTTCAGCAACACACCACATATTTTGCCTTTGAAGATTTGTTGATATAGTATGTCAATTGGTATACTGAGAAGAAACTAACCAAAGTCCTGTTTTGTTATGCTCCAGTTTGATCAGGTGTCATCTCTTTTTTAGCTGCAACTGCAGCAGGCTGTGATCATGGCGTCGCTGAGTGCCGACCTTTTCTATGACATACTCAAGCGTCTCGATGCCGCGGCTCTGGCAAGAGCAGGCTGTGCCTGCGCTGATTTTCGTGCCATATCAAATGAAGAGGATCTGTGGGAAAACGCTTGCACATCTCTGTGGCCATCGACGAGACGAGATGATGTCAGGAGCTTAATTGTTTCTGTTGGTGGATTCAGGAAGTTCTATGCAGATTGTTTCACCCTTATATTGAACAAGGATGTCCCTGTGGTTCAGACTAATGAAACTAATTTCTTTGCCGAAGAATGGGCCGAGTCTGACTACTACTATGATGACTTGGATGAGCTTGAAAACTCATTGCCTTCGGACTTCGTATCTCTGATTGATGTATGGCACAAAGACCGTGCACTCTACTCAAAGGTCATATGGGGAATCCCCAACTCAGACAGTGCCAATGGATGGTTCTATAACTACCCGTTCCGGATAGACTTGTTTCAACACTCAGCTGAAAACAATGAGAATAATAATGGAGAGGTATTCTTATCCACCATCAATGACTTACCATCGGTGCCCTCAATGGAGCAAGAAAGGAAAGACGGGAAACTATGGAGGGAACTGAATGATGGCATAAAGTTGAGCTGGATTATTGTCAACCGAAAGATGACGCGGGCGGTGAACCTAACGAGTTGGCACCCGCTGAGTGGGCAGAGGCACTGGCCAACTGATACTGATTTCGTTCTACGGTTTGGGTCCGTCCTTCCGGCAAAGGAGGTCCTGCCCTGCCAGGTAGCAGAATGCATTCTGTTGATGAAATTCCGTGTGACAAGCATGGGTAGCGAGGAGGCTGGGGAACCCTCAACACTTGCGCTGACGGAACTGAGTATGCAGATCGAAGACATGGGCGGTGTTCATCTCAACGGGCGTTGCAGCCTCCTCCTTCTCAAGGAGGCGCTGAGCTGCCACCGGAGCAGGAATTATCATGAGGTGCTGGAGTCTTGCAATTTGTATCTGAAGGCACAGAGTGAGCTGAAAGAAGAGAAGATACGCAGTGAGTGCCGGTTCGACACACTCTGTATTTTCAGTGGCATTACAATATTTGCTGCTATCTGCACCATGTGCTATAGAAAGTTTTAGAACTTTTGACTTTCTAGATAAGGCTAGCCGCAGATTTAATAAATGTTGCAGTGATGCACATGCTTGAGAGCTTGTAAACACAGCCTGCTTATTATTCCTGGTTTTTAGTTCTTCGATGTTTCACAGGGAAAATGACCTAATGTTCTCTCATATATGAAAGTGAAAAAAAAAACTGCTAGCAAAATTCAGTTACTTCTACTAGTAAGTCTACTCGCAGTTGATTCATAAATTACAATAGATCATAGTAACTATAGCTTATCGATCATCTTCCTACTTGATAATCCACACCACCAAGATGACTAGGGTGTCAAATCCCTACTCCTTAGCGACCCGACTGACCTGACTTATCGACCATATTCCTACTTGATAATCCTGCCATATAGTCCCATGAGCACTGCTGCACTTCTCAGCGGTAAACCGGTAAAGCTGATCAAATCAGCAGAACACCGCCGGAACAATAGAAGCTGAAATCTTGTAACAAAAAATATGTTCCATACACCTTGGTGCCCATGCATCATTACTTACAAAACCTCACTAGTAATGCCATTTGCACCATTTTAATTTTTAACATAATAAAAAGAAACACTTGGAAGGTCAACATCAAGGTCGACCTCAGAATAATGGAGGGGCTAGGGAATAATATGGCCCATGGACCTATACAACGCGTCCAAACCATGTGCAGATAAAGAGTAGCCTATACAACTCACGGATTAAGTTGCTGGTGATCATCTTCTGTGGAACGAACATAATGAGAATGCTGGACAGCGTGGACTCTCCCTCCTGTGGAGAGGAAAATAGGAACGCGTGACTCTGTGCAATGAATGAGCTTTATTCATAGCCAGCCATGTTTCAGAAAAGATCGGCTTTCTTTTTCTGCAACTCTTGCTTCCACCTTGGCTGCTCGTAGAATTCCTCTTTGGTCATACCAAATACGGTCTCAAATTCACTGTCCACCAAATATGTCTGCACAAGCAAAATGAACTTAACCTTTGGAATCCATAAACATGAGGTGAAGAAGAGGCTTCCATCAATAAATTGTAATATATATTCCAATGAGAAACTAAAATGACTAAAAAACATCGATTTAGTTGCATTTGTAACAAACCCAGCTCTCATGCAAAAAAAAAAGTGCAAGGTGTTCGTTTGGATTCTGGTGAGAAAAAAAATCCTCACGGTGGATAACCTGCAGAAGAGAGGATGGCCCCGTCAAGACCACTGTGTTATGTGCAACGGATCGCTTGAGATAGGGGTGCACTTGTCACTACTTTGTCTATTTGCCAAAGTAGCATGGAGCCTCATTCTATCCTAAGAGCACTTTGATGCCCATGATCCTACCAGCTCATGAACTGGCCCATTTAAGCTCATGGTGAGAGGAGGCCGAAACCAAGATAATTAAGGGGAAAGGAAACATTTCAATGGAATGGTGATATTTAGATTATGGAACCTATGGAAAGAGAGGAATAGAAAAAATCTTCAACAATGCTCATGAATCAGCAATGCAAGTGGCTTTAAGAGTCAAAGAGGACATTGAGCAAAGGAAGAGGGTTTTAATTTGGAGGGGGTAATCAACAAGGAAAATCTATTTCTTAAAAAAAACTAGGAAAATCTATAATCGTTTTTTTTTTTTTGCTTCCAAGGTGGGCCGTGCCCCCTCCATCTGTACATAAACTTCTTTTCCCCTCTTAATTGAAAGGCAGAGCTCCTGCCATTGCTTTTCAAAAAAAAAAAATTGCTCACAGTACTTCAATTAGTGAAATGGTCCCTATTCCTGCTTCTGTTGCAAATAGCTGCTGGTTGCGGCACTAGGCCTACAAATTACTAGAGTGGTCACTATTCCTGCTTCTGTTGCAGATAACTGCTGGTTGCGGTACTAGGCCTACAAATTACTAAGAGTATCATTATCTTTTTGAAGAAAAGAGCATCTATCTTGGTGAGCATTGTTAAATCATAAATATGTATGAAACTGAAAGCATAGAAGGATTCATTTTCTGGAGTTCTAAAAGATGGATTTGGCTGTGACTCTGATCAGATCTTGAGCATTTCATTTCTTCTCCTTTTCTATGTCAGTTTCTTTATTACCCAAATAACCTTTTACAGTTTACACCTCATGTTCTTCATGACTAACAGTAATTGCAGCAAAACGCCTACAATCCTGACTGGTGTTTTCCAAATCGTAATATTAGTAACCAGAAATTATCTTCGAAATTGGACCTTGAAGCAAAGTTATAATAAACTTCCAAAACTTACCTATTTACTTTTTATGGTGAATAAGCTTGCCTACAAATGTTTAGAAGCAAAAAAGTTCTACGTATCTAGCATGCCTTATGGGGAGAGGAAAATCAACCCAGTAAATAGAAATTTTCAAGTAAGTGATAAGCGCCTGAGCCTTAGGTGAGGCGTACTTAGGTGCCTATTTTCTTATTAATATAAATAAATCCACGAGTCCTCCTAAATTGGTCTAGATTTAAATAAAATGCACAAAAAAGTTTCATGTATAATTACGACAAATACTCAGCCCTTTCACAAGGAAATGAGGTAATAGAAGAGGGAGAACTTTTTCAAGGATGCAGTGGGAGTCACAAACCTCTCTGCGCTTGTTGTCTATCCCACTAACAGGGTCAGTGGACTTTGATATCAAGCGTTCATAGCTAAAGGTCGTCTGGCCTCCATTTTCATTAGCAGTTTGTTCCTGTGAGACATCAGGCTCTGTTCGGACATCTTCTGCAGCCCCTGTTTCTAATTGATGAGGAGAAGCAGGAGCTAATTCAGTCTTCTCAGCATCTGCATCAAGTGAAGGTATCATCAACCTTTGCCATCAAGCTAAGGGGTAAAAAAATAATCACAGAATTCTCCTGGGCTCATCTTCATCTACTTTCTTGCAGTTACTAAGTGATTCCTACTCATTATTGATAAGTAAAACTCAAGTAAACACCAAACCTAAACACATCCCAGATCCATTTTACTCTTCCAGAGCAAAACCAAAAGGACACGATTTGACTATTTCCACAAAAACAAAGCGATGCAACATGCCGGTGCTAAAAATATCCAATATTATTTACCAGAATTACTACTATAACAGGAAACTATTCAGTGGGAGCTTGAGACATGCTTCTAGTTTTGTTATCTTCCTAAAGAAAAGGTGAAACTTCAAATCGAATTTAGGCTGGCAAGTCTAACCTGCTGTTGGAGACAACCTACTGTGGCGGGGGCTGTGAGATCCCTCTGCAGTCAAAACATTGGACAGTGCTGCAACAGCAGCGGCTCTTTGAGACCCTTGGCCTGAATGCGATTGTGCATGTGTGCCACTGGGTTTTGACGATGTATTAAGGGCAGAGGACAAGGCAGCCATTGCTGAAGCACGTTGGGTATGCTCGCTGTCACCTGATGAGCTTGTGGGCCTCTCATCTGACTGAAAACCCACGGTATTTGGTGGTTAGCAGATAAGAAAAAACAGGAAGGAAATTATTATTATTTCTGAAACAGAAGAAAGGAAATTATTAGCAGTACCTGTTTTCCTTGCGACGATGGATTCAGTGCAGATGAAAGAGCTGCCAAGGCTGATGCCCTTTGAGTTGGCCCTCCATCACCTGATGAGCTCTTATTGCCACCCTGGAAGGAGTTCAAAAGGCATGAAGCAGAAAAAGAAGGAAAGGTAACATGTATCACTCTTTGTAAATTGAATAGCAAAAGTGAACTTACCTCTGAACGCATTCCAAAAAGAACTGAAAGTTTCTTCTCGAAAGAGTTTCCATGAATCTGTTTCAAGAATGACACGTATCAGCTTAACCGCAAGCAAAAAAAAAATGCCCAAAAATAGTAGAATATTGGACATATGAGAAAAGTCCATTAAGTGAAAAAAGGTAAACCTTCAAAATATCAGCTATCCCATAAAAATAGATAATAAATGGAACATAGTTAGAACGAAAAGCTGAACTTGTGAAATACAGAAGTAAATATCTAAGAGCATACCACGGATCGTGTGTTATCCCAGGAGAAGTATGTCCTGAAGAAGCAAGGTTCATTCCCTTCATTGACTTTATAGAGGGGCACATCAGGAGAAATACCTTCAAAGGCCACGGCATGTTGTACGTATTTCTGGGAGGGAAGCAATCGTTGCCAGGAGTTGGACTATAGTGATCTAACCAAAAACAGAAGGTTAACACTTAACACTTGGTACCTACCTGGCCAATGTCAAATGCTTTCTGTTTTTCTTTTGTCTCCACACACTGACCCATCCAAACAAAAACCTCACAGTGTGTATCAAGTATCATCGTGTCTTCGGTCAACAAATCATCTTGTGAAAAATTGTAAACTTCAGTAACCTGTGTACAAGTAAGATTTCAGACTTTTTTTTTAAAAAAAAACAAGATTATTAGAACATGACCAATTTGGCTCAAATCAATACAGCAACAAACCTCCAGCTTTCCTGATAAATGGTGACGATGTTATCGCGATTCAAGCCAAAAAATAAAATAAAAAACATTAGGGTCACTTGATAAAAAACAGAGTGTGGTAAGATTGAGAAACACTGTGAATAGAAGGTTTGACTACTACTAACCATTCCTAAGAGTGAATGTATACAAATGAGGCTCTCTAATAACAACGTCAGGTGCAGAATTTCTACTTGTATAACTCTGCTTTCCACCAATAGAAGACCAGAAAATAGAGCTCTCAGTGCCCTCCTTGCAATGTTTGAGAGCAACGCCGGTCTGTAGGATTGAGGGTACAGATAATTTAAGTGAGTAACAGTGGCCAAGATAAGAAATGTCAATTACTTCCAATTTTATCAGAATCAAGTGCTGCTGAGGCAGGAGAGTCAACCAGCATAGTTCTGTGTAACCTCGTTGGATCATTAATAGACCTTAAATTAGACAGCAGTGAGAAAACACCAGTATTTGTGCATACAATTATTACCTTCCAGCATGACGAACTTTTATCATAAAGATCATTCAGTTAGCAGCTTTCAACAAAATCATCTTTCAGAATTTGTTTTGCTCAAAACAGGTTTTCCATAAGCTTTACGGTAACACTCCAATAGAGAAGAAGCGCAAAACTGCAAATAAACTTGTTCTAACTTCTAAGATCCTTCTCAGTAACAACCAATCTACTTAGTGGTAGAGAAGAAATGATTTTTTTCCTTAGTGACTAGGTACTACCTCCAGTCCAAAATCAAGGTATTCAAACTTCAAAATTGTTTTCATTGTTATACATTAATCATTTTGATTGCCACATGCAATTAAGGTTCTATATCCCACTATAGTTTTTTTATAGGGTCTACCACTACGATATTGCCAATTGTTCTGCTATTACCGCTAAAGATGTTCTAGGTCTGCTAAACACCACTATTTGTCTTAGCCAAAAAAATAGCTTTAGCAGTTAGCACCACTAATCCTGACCGAGGTAGAAATTCATAACTTAGTTTAAAAAATTATAATATGTGCCTCTCAATTAGGTTCCTTACATAATACTGATTTAATAAACCATTGAACAATTATTAAACTATGATCATTGAATGCTGAATGAATATGATGTTAATCACAGCAGTGAGTATGTTGATTGATATGGTCAATGTTAAGTAATAGATGTGGAGGCATGCTCTCCTAAAGTCTGTGCATGTATTTAATTATTTATGTTCATAGAATTTTTCTTTGCTTAATGTTTCCGTGCATAATTAATTAAGAATTTTATGTTCTCCATAAAATCCCTAAGTGAATAGCTTTCGGTATATCCTGCTATAGCTTTCAAAGGAGCCCACCGTTAAAAATCTTAGCCCATGATTTAAACCACTGCATTCAATCAATATAAATATGGTTAATTACATTTACATTCAAAATAGTTCATTAGGAGATAACCAGGCAAAGTTAGATTGAAGAGAGATTAGAGTATTATGGGGGATCTGGGATTAATTTTTCTTCATTGCTTTCTTTCCTTGATACATCTCCCTTTATATAGAGAGGATTATTGGCCCCCTAAGAAGGCCCAATCAAATCCTAACAAATGACTCAAATCTAATCATATCTCTAATTGATCCAATCCCTCTAACTAATATTATGCCCCCCTGCCCCCCTAGCTAACGCCCCATAACAAGGTTACCATGCATGAAAAGGAGATATCAAAATTGGTTTCATTGTTCCATACCTTCAGAAATTCAGCAACTTTAGCAGCCCACTGTTGTTGTTCAAAAGAACTCGAAGTTCCATTCCATAAAAACATCGAGTTTTTAGTTTGCAAAACAAAACAATCTGTGGAACTCAGTGATGCTGGGACCTATAGAAAGTCAAATAACAATTAGTTCAGGGGAGCAAAAGGATGGACTCTTTTAAGTTATTTACAGTGCGGTTTTGTATTAGTTATACAAACAAGGATAAAGCTTTTTTTTTCATATATGTAATCTTTAATAAAGTCCGCTGTCCAAGAAAACTTTTTTTTAAAGAAAAGAGGATGCTGGTATGCAGGCCATAATGAGAACATAGGGATTTCATCCAGTGTTAGTTCCATACTTCATTTCTCCATAGCGTAGGATTTTGAGCAAACTGATAGATGCAAAAGAGACTTGATATGCTATAAGGGCAAAAGTTCTTGAGCTCAACCTAGAAAAATTCTATGGCCCATTTTTAATATATAATGGATGATAGGCACGCATGACGGATATTGGCTACCTTTTCTCATTAACTTAAAATGTTCAGGATGCTTATGTGAATGGAAGTGAATATATTTATAAGAACAGGTAGAGGTAAGAAATACCGCATCAACTTGAAGTGTTTTATTGTTATGAACTGCTGTTCCAGAAATTCGAATGAGAGCGACGCCATCAGCACAATATGTTTCATCTTTCAGACCCTTCTCTTCTACAAATTTCTTATAAGCAGAGCTAGTACCACCCTGGCATGATTTGACAAATATGTTCCGTTAATTTCTGGAGTAACGTTACAAAATATTTTGCATTTCTATAGAATGCTCCAATATGAGTTCTTTGCAGACCAGCACACATGTATCATTAATTCACTATACATGACATAATCACAGTGAGCATCATACCTTAAGAATAACCATTGGTTGGAAAAGAGCAACAAATTGTGGTGGCTCTTTTCCTTGATAAATACGACCCTACAATAACACAAGATACGAAACTCATCCAGAAGAAATATTTTATGCATAATAAAAAAATCAAAATATGAATACAGTACCAGGACAGGTCTTCCTTTCAAAGAATTCCATGTTGTATTAGCTATTTGAAAAGCCGCCTCTTGATCTTCCTACGTTAAATAAACAAAGAGGAACTTCATATATATGTTATTTATATATCACAGCACAGTTGTATGGGCACTGGGTCCACCATGAACATAGATTGATTATATGTTAAGTACATCAAGGCTCATATATTGATTATAGGAGACACAAATGTGCAAGGAACATCATTATTTTAAACAAACACGTGCAATCATATCTTCTATTTGGATGTGAGGAGAATTCATGACAAACAACTTTACAATAAAGATTAATAAGAAGGTTGCCTCTATGTAATCAGTAAACAGTTTTGTAAATGATGATGCTATAAACCTTGAAACTGATGGGCACACTGAGCCTAGATCAATGAAATAAAAACCAAGCAGGTGGGGGAGCCTCTCCCCCGCGTTGACAGTCAAAAAAATGTGACTATGGCAAGCAAAATATTAAAAATGCATTCCAATAATGGGGGTCGACGGAAGATGCAAAGCAAGAAAGTTCAGTGCATCTTAAGCATATATATCTTAAATTAAAATTACCTGCACGCTATTTTTCCCAATCCAATAAGTTAGATAGAACTCTTCTTTTTTGTCAGCAGAATGATAAGTGTAGAGAACAACATAACAGTCTCCACTGTAGAATTTTCCAAGTTCTTCCTTTGGAAGAGAAGTCTTCACACTGCCATTAATACACCAAACCTGAAATATGCACAGCTTGCTTGTGATTTCATTTCTACATTGCATTCACAATTGTACTTGGTAGGAAAAAGTGACTAAGTTCAGCAAAACCTCAAGCTTTCCACCGCCATCTAGCAAAGGAGGAACTTCATCATTTACTGGCACACTAGTTTTTGTGATTCCTTTGACATCGACACCTTTCTGCTTCAAGAGTGCTGATGAAACATCGATGTTAACAATGAATGACAAAAGGTCAATTGTTTAAATACCAATAAATAAATATTGTACCTGTAACTTTCCCTCGGCCTTCCTCTGTGCTGGCACTCCCTGCCGTGGTACTTACTGGCCATGACTCAAACTTAGACTTGAATGTATGATTCTCATAACCTTGTATCACTTGAGTTATTCTTGTTGTCTTTGGTCTATTTTCTTTAATAATGAATTTCTACAGGAGGTAAATTTTAGATAGGATATATTTTGAACAAGGCAACAAAACAATAAAGTTGGGCCGTAGTTTTACCTCAACTGCCGCACTGGCAGCTTTCCTGTCCTCTACCTGTGTTACCCGACCAACCCACACAAATAGCTCAGCCCCACAGTCAAGTAAAAAGCATTTGGTGTTCTCCAGAATTGATTTTGTAAGAGCAGTGTCTTCTAACTTCAGTTGACCGTTAGTGATACTGCAAACATAACAATTAACAGTATAAAATAAAACTACTCGATTATTAAAAATAAAGAAGAGAAGCTGAAGAATAGTGAGGTGAACATATATAGCACACATACACAGGACAGTCACACCTCAAGATAAGTAATAGGCTTTGTGAACCAAGCAGAGTATTGAAGTACGCTGCGCAACGGTAAAGTTCTACGACCTATAAGCACTAGCAAACCAACTAACTAATCTGTACTGAATTGCCGAAAAGAATTCATTTGTAATCAGGAAATGAACTTCTGTAGAAGTGAGCTGTGAATTCAGCAGAACATATTGAATTACTAATTTTGATTCTAGCATTAAAAAATGTGTTTATCAGAAAGTTGCAAGCGGTGACTATCACCCATGCATAACTTAAAAAAAAAATCAGAAGAGTACAAGTGTGTAAATGCTAGAGTAGGTATGGTGAGCCAACGTAAAAACTAGGCCACTCTTAGGGGTTAAGAACAAATGTCGATAATTAAAATAAGAAGCTCAAATATAACTAAATGTACACTCCTAAAAAGCACATACCTGAAAAGCTTTGGTGATGTAGTTTCAAGAACAACATCATCATCACTTATTGTTTTTTTCCCAATTGGCGCAAAACCTCCAAAAAGGACCCAGAATTCTCCTGAATCTGATTCTGCTTGCAATTTCCCATCATCTATTATCAAGGCCAAAAAAGGTATAAGTGTGTGTGAACTTGCTGACGTTTTACATGTATGAAATGAAATTTGTATCATTCTCATCTCACCAACAATTGCAACAGCACACACCCCGTCATGGTATTTCTCCTTTAAATGTTGGATCACTTCCAACGCCTTGGCTCTTTCTTGAATGTTGGAGTTTGCGCCATTGAATTGAAATATTTTATTTTCAGTGTCCAAGATAAAGACATCATCATGGTTCAATGATGAACGAGCAAAGGGAACCTGAGCAAAGAAGTCATCATAAGGATGTTGACTTAAATAGCTGATGGAACATATAGGAAGGAAGCAAGGAGGTGGAACACCAAATGCACCTCTTTAACTCTGATAGCTCTCTTCCCTTTGCAAATATATAGCCGTACTTGAAACTGGTCCACTTCTGGCTTTTTAAACCCAGAAGCAAAACCACCTTCCATGGGTATGATGCACGGTTTGAAATACGAAAGGAATTTATCAGACTCGTAGCATTGCGGTTCCCTGTGCTGTACCGCACGACCCCGAGCATGCTGTCAAGTTCAACTGTCTTGATCGCGGCAGTTCCAGCTTCATCCTGCGTAGCAACAACAGCAATTTCGAGAAGTGGGCATATGAAATGTCATTTGTAGCTACCATAGAGAAATCCGAGGTGCTGGTATGTACAGAAAATCTACCTGGCTAGAATCTTTCCCGATCCAGAAATGGATGTCAAAAATATAAGCACCGCCTTTACAGGTCGTCTAAAAAAAAGGACAGATCGATGCATTACTAAAAATACAACTTGTGTAGAGAAACAGAAATATGCCTGTAGAAAAAGGAAGGGTTGAAATTACTACCTGCAGAACTATATATGAATCTCCGCAGTAGAACTTGCCATAATCTGATTTTGGCAAAGCAACTGGCTTGAAATCCTCGATCCTCCATATTTCTGTTCCTCTGTGTTTAAGTTAAGGGGCACATATATATACCCAACATGAAGGGAATAGAGAAGCCTTTTGCGTGGAGTGGAATAAAAAAAACAGCTAAAATAAGGTGGTAGATAGCCTGCTTGAAGTCATCTACGATCCAGTAGTAGTAAAGGATACGGTTTATGGCCAGCTCCTTGAAATGCAGGATCCAGCACCACTTTTGCAGTCGACATTGCACACACAGAAATGTTACTTGGACAGTCACTACAACTACAGAGACAGAGGGCTCCGCCCACCACGCGACGAGAGTGAACAGAACACTAGCTAGAAGCTCATGTACTGCAAGCAAATAAGAGCGCACAGAAGAAGAAATTGTAAATAAAGTAATAAACCAGCATCATCGATCACGAGGAACAAGAGAAACCAAAACTCTCTGATCGCATCGCAATCACGCATCCACGCCAAGGGCAGATCGATCGATTCAACCCGATCCTACAGACTAATTCATCGATTAAGCGCGCGCGGGATCGGATCGAAACAAGGGAGGGGAAAAGGAAATGCAGAGCCGTGGGATCGTATCAGGAGGCCGTCGATCGAGCGGAGCGGTACCTGCTAGCGGATTAGCTACCGCCGATCGATCGATGGAAGCGGAGCGGAGCCGGGGGGACGATGGCCTCGGTCGAGCCAGCGAGGGGAAGGAAGGTGGCAGGCGAGAGAGAGAGGCGACGGGACGAGGACGACCTCCGTGTACTGTCTCGGAACCCACGTAGGAATGGAACGGATTGGATGGATGGATGGGGGGTGCGGATGCCACTGCGCGACGCCGCGGCTTTTGCGGTTGCCTGATTTTAGAATGCCTCCCCTATTTATACGCGCGCGGCGCGGCGATCTGCCGCTCCGCTAGACCGCTACGTGCTAATGTGCTATAGTTACGGCAGCGATGGACGGATGGTCGGTCGGTAGGAAAGGGACGATCGAGCTCGAGTACGACAGGGGTGACGGACGTGGCTACCGCGGACACCTACGCTGCCGGCGCCGGGCAGCACGCCTCGCCAGTGCTAGTGTGGCAGGTGATGAGAGCTAGCTAGGCCGGGGGCCGTCAGGGTCCAGTGGTCCGCATGGTGCGGACGATAATTGCGAGCTTTCGGTCGAGATGTGTGGGGATGCACATGCACTCATCATTTCATCAACTACAGTAACAACGTACGGGTTCCACGCACGGGGTGCCCGCCACCTGACGCTTTCCCATGCCCGTCTGGTTCATCCAACTAGACTCTGAACATGGGCTGTCCTACGGTCCTACCAGGCCAGGCGGCCAGGCAAATCAGTGCAGTGCACCCGGGAGGCTTTGCTTGGGCGCGCTCTCCTCAAAACAAAAGCATGAGAAATTGGCGAGGCCAAGATTTCCCGAGCAACACAAAAGCCAGCAAGAAATCATGAGAAATCCAACCAAAAATTCAGATAGATAATGAGACTGAACAACTGAGGTCCTACACCCGGTTGGTCTGTTGTTGCGAGGGATGCTGAGGCACTGGTAAATGCAAGCACTCACCTAGAGGTATCGTTGTAATTCTTGAGCTGTTACATATTCTAGGAAGCACACAAATATAAGAGATGTCTGAATTATCCCATTGACACAATCCTATAGAGATAAATAAAGGACTGGTTTGATTATGAATCTAGATACTGGAATCTAAAAAAAAGATTGAATGGAATTGACTAAGATATGCAAAGACGACTAACACTCAGATTAGAATATCCTTGCCTACTCGAACTGTAAAGCCTGTGCAAAGCAGGGTTCATCGTGTGCGCCAGGGCGCCTCCCGCGTCGGGTCAGGTTGACGGTGGCCACGGGCACCGGCGGGGTCTGCCTGCACCACGCCCCATGGTGCCGTGCCGGGGCCCGTGGGTCTCATGGAGTCGCTGCAGTCGCATGAGGCAGGGGAGGTGCGGGAGTCAACAGATGGGGATGGCCGGATGTGTGGGAGCGTGGGAGGATGCGGCAGTTGAGTTTTTGCGGAGGCCGTGCGTGGAGTTGAGTACGTGATGCGGTTTTGCGGAGGCCCGCGGGGGGCGGGGTGAAAGTGAAGCGCCGGGAGAAATCATGAGCGGGGTGGCGACCAAAATAACTGGGTCTTCTTAGTTGTAGAGATAGAGAAGAGAAGAGAAGAGGTAGAGACAAGAGAAAAAACCTCTCCAACAACTTCTAATTTAGGCTCCTAATATTTTAGGAGTTTGGGAAAATCAAGTTACGCGCGCGCTGCTCGCGCGTATCCTTTCCCTTCTGTCCGGTTTCTCTCGTGGCTCGCTGTGCTTGTCTCCTGAATGGCCGCCTGCTACTGCTGTGCCTGCCTACTTGTCTTCTTCTTGCATGCTACCGGCTCTACTTGCACGGTACTCATGCTACTACTAGATGATACGGATGGCTGGCTGCTGCTGATGGCTACAGTAGATGGTACTGGTAGTGGCCGGCTACAATTACATTTCAAATAAAAAATAGTATTGATCACACAAAGAGAAAAAATGTTTAAACAACATTGATTATCACATATATATAGAAAAAATGTTCATTGCCAGTGCAGGAACAATATTGATCATCACACATATGAGGCGGCGGCAGCTTGGGTATCACGAGCAGGAACAGTTCTGCCAAAAAAAAAAGACGAAAAAAAATCACAAGTGGACCAAAAATTTGTTTTTTTACAAGTGCAATATTAGAAACTCTTGGAGATGGTCTTCATTTTTTCTCCCAATACCTTTTTAGAAATTGGGAAACACATAGTTTTTAGAATAAATATTTAAGGAACTCTTAGAGATGCTCTTACTATGTACATCCATCCCTACACCCCTGCTTTTTAAAAACCAAATAGTTTAAACTTTGACTAAATTTATATAAAAATACTAATATTTATGAGATGAAATTAGTATCATTTGATTAGTTATTTAATATATTTTTATAATAAACTTATTTAGAGACATAAATATTAATAATGTTTAATATAGAAGTTAGTTAAATATGAGATATCTTGCTCGGTACTGTTCTTATAGTTGTATTCTTATAGAGATAGAGAGGTAGTACTAGTTTTAAAAGAAAATGAAGTTGACGCTAGCTACTATACCCTACTACACGTCTATACACCTGGGGGCTGACCCGGGAATGAAAGAATACACACACGCACACACGTTCATAAATAAATACAACCAATACGTCCTCCAATCAAGAAAAGATGCCACCATACGTCCATGGTTTTCTTTAAAAAAAGAAGCAAATTACATATATGGCCTTTGATCGAGACACGGAGTCTGATAGATAGGTAGTATAAGGGCACTTTCAATACAGATATTATCATAGAGTCTAAATCTATTTATTATCTCGAATATTGTGGATTTAAAGTCTAAGTAAGACTTATTCAAGTCTGTTTTTTTATTATCTCTCTTCAATAAATATACTGTCACATCAGCAAAACACTATAAAAAAATAGTAATAAATAGCCTTAAACTCTATGATAAAGTCTTACATTGGAAGTGCCCTAAGTAATAATAATAATCAAGTCATCTTACGTGTTTTGTTATCCATAGACATGTCGAAAATAATTAACTTACACATAAATATGGTAAGTAACTATGCTGAGTTATAGAGTCAAAGCTAAGTGAGAAACCATTGCATTTGCCTCATGTGTTGCGCTCTCCGTTTTACAAATAGCTGAAATTTAAGTAGCTTTACATCTTATTTGTAGTTAGATTTCTATCAATCCACATGTATTCATATGGAACTTGAATTAAATTTTATCATAATCTATTCTATCATTCCATATGGATTGAGGTAGATCCGACAACATCCAACAAAAGGTCTTAGGATGTGTAAAAAAACCTAGAGGTTGACAGGTAAAATACAAATAATGTACCTCTATGTCAAACTGAGTTCTCCATGCCACTGAGTTCTTCGTGCCACAAATATGAAACTGCATCAATAAGTTGAAGTAAACAACACATAGAGTAGCGAAAAGAATCATTATTGAGCCCACCCAGAGAAACATAAGAGATGGCATGACTAAGGGCGTCTCCAATGATTAGCTATTTGGCTAGCTAGATCTGATGTGGCAAACAAAAAGTATGAGAGAGAGTAATCACTGACGACGAGCAAATAGCTAGTCTAATTTACGTTTTCCAAGAATATGTGAGAGGAGCATGTGAGTCCAAGGATATAAAATAGTCTTTGTTCTTGTCTCTCATCTCCACATCAGCTCATCATACTAGCTATTTGTCGGATACCTAGAAATAGGGTACCCAAATTACCAGACTCTGCAAAAACAAAAACCACCATCAAGGGGCTCCTTTGCCTCGCTCGAGCTAAGGTGACGTCGCCCGTAACGTCATTAACCCTCGGGGGCTCCTTCGCCTCGCCCGAGCCAAGGTGGCGTCGCCCGTGGCGTCATCTGCCCTCGGGGACTCCTCCGCCTCGCCCGAGCCAAGGTGGTGTCGTCCGTGACGTCATCAACCCTCCGGGGCTCCTCCGCCTCGCCCGAGCCAAGGTGGCGTCGCCCGTGACGTCATCAACCTTCGGGGGCTCCTCCGCCTCGCCCGAGCCAAGGTGGCGTCGCCCGTGACTTCATCAACCCTCAGGGGCTCTCCCGCCCCGTTCGAGTCCGGCAAACGTCATCCGTGACGACCCTCGCCCTCGGAGGTCTCATTGTCATACACAGCTTGGGGCGCCCTAGCCCACATAGTCAAAAGGTCCACAGTATGCTCCGTCCTCAGGGATGGGGTTCAAGGCATGAGCCACCATGCCGACTTTTGTTCACCCTGCGGTACAGGGACTTGTGCTGCCTAGCCGACGACTCCCGCGCTTGATATCCACGCCATGTCTCCGACGGACACCCCAACAGGGATTAGGGCGTTGAAGAATCATGGCCCTAGTTGGTTTCGGTGATTAACGACAATTAGAGATTATTATGGCTAACGTGTGTTTTGCAGAGGTTATACGTAGCTTAGCCATAGTGATCAAGGAAAATGGGCTCTAAAGGTCATCACTTGGCCCCCAAGATGGATATCGTTTCGGTTGTTAAGGAGACATGATGAAGACCCTAGAATGATAGGCTAGGTGCCATAAGGAGATGAAGGGCACTTAGAATTAGATAGAGCTTCTCTTTTTACCTTTGACCGTACTATTAAGAGGGGTTGAGATTAGTAGCTTAACTTAGGAAAGCTTCATGTTTAGGTGTGGTGCACACTTGACTTCCTTAGCTCTAAGCAAGCCTATGGTGACCGTAAGATAGCCTAGAACAACTTCCATATTCATCGCGACGAAAAACGGAGTTGTTAAAATCTTTTTCTGGGCGTCGGACGCTCCTGGCAGGGGCGCCGGACGCTGTCCGACGCGTCGGACAAAGGCGCCGGACGCTGGGTGGTTGAGTCCAGAGCGTCCGTCGGCCTTCCAGAGAGGTTGTTTTCTGGCTAAGTTTTTCAGGGTGCGTCGTACGCTGTCCGTCGGCCAGGCGTCGGACGCTGGGAAGAGCGTCCGTCGACCTTCCAGAGAGGGTGTTTTTCAACCCTAGCCAGAGCTTAGCGTCGGACGCTGTGGCTGAGCGTCCGTTGCCCAGTGACGTAGCGTCCGTCGCTGGGAACAGTGTGTCAGAACTAGCCGTTAGACAGAGGCGTCGGACCGTCCGTCGCCTCATTTATGAACAGAAACTAGTCGTTGGGCATGCGACGGAGCGTCCGTCGCCTAGTCGACGGAGCGTCCGTTGCCAACTTAAAATGCCAGTCCGAGGCAGTTTTCAGAGGGTCTATTTATAGCCCCTCCCACTTCTCTCCCACCTGGCCTTTGCTCATTTGAGTTGTTGAGTTTGTTGAGAAGGTTGGGAAGAGAGCAAGAGCCCTAGAGAGAGAGTGATTCGCGAATCCATCCATCCTCTCTCTAGTTCATCCAAGAGTTCAAGTATGCATCCTCTAGTTGTGAAGCTTGAGTGAGTCAAGCGAAGATCGAGGCTTGTTACTCTTGGTGATCGACATCACCTAGACGGACCGGTGGTGCTCGGAGGAAGGTGATCGCCGGAAGATTGTCGGCGGCCCTTCTCCATCGACGTTGTGATCGGTTGTGGGCGATTCACCGAGCCGGAGTGGCGAAGAATCAGCCCGTAGAGAGCACTCATCCCTTGTGCGGGATTGAGGGGGAGCTATACCTTGCGAGGTGCTCCAACGAGGACTAGGGGGGAGTGTCGACTCCTCGATACGTCGGCAAAACATCGCCGTGTCAAGCATCTCTTTCCCTAGCTCTTTATTACCGCATTACTTTCCGCACTTGTCTTTCATTTCATACTAGAATTGTGTAGGAAGTTTTCGCTTTCCATTGCCTTGTTACCGCTTTCTAGCTAGGACACACAAGCGGTAGGCACTAGGGGGTTAATTGGCTCTTTATAGGTTTAATTCTTGTTTAGAAATTAAAAAGAGCCCAATTCACCCCCCCCCCTCTTGGGCATCTTGATCCTTTCAGGCGTCATCAAGACCTGGATGATGGGACGCGGGGGTGCCTGGTCCTGTGCGACCAACCTCCGCCCATACCCGAAAAGGGGAACAACAGGTTTCCCGATCACAAAACGTATGGCTATAGCTCGACAAGGACGAACAGGACTCGGACATACGTCCACTGGCGCAATCTTCCTCAGGAAGGAAGACAGGATGAAGACAAAGGCTTCCTTCGGCAACAGCCCAAGCCGGGCCCACGTCACTCCCCCTCTCTCTCTACTGTACTCCTCCATCTCTCCCTACGTATAAAGGGAGGGAATGGACCCCCAATCTCGCTCTCTCGACATTCCTACATTCATTCACACACACGCGAGTATTCACCAGAACCAAGAACCTCATACGCACGAGACCTGGGGACAGCCTCCCCACTCTCACCAAAGCTTGTAGCTCCCTCCTACAAGCTCTCCGCACTCGGTAATACAACCCCGCAACACACTGGACGTAGGGCGTTCGTGCCCGAACCAGTATAAACCTCTGTGTTCTCCGAGCATAACCATCCGAACTCCGACACGCTTAGAAATTTACTCGTTGGTCGTCTAGACCCCGCCATTTTAGACACCGACAGTTGGCGCGCCAGGTAGGGGGACTTTGCGTGTCACCCGTATTTTCGAGTTTCGGATGGCTGATCGCCACGTTCGTTTCGCTCCGGGCACCATCATTCATTTCGGTAGCCTGGATTTCCAGTGCCACGGGTAGGACGCCGACCTGGCTCTCCGTCGCCCTACGGCATCTCCTGAGGTAGCCATGGACGCCATCACCGCTTCCATGGCCCACCTTCATCTGTCTCCCTCTGGGAAAAAAACGCTCGTGGGGCGGACGTCCCGCAGGCCAATTATCCTCAGTTCGGGCGCCAGCTCGACACGCTCACGGGACCCCGCCCAGCTCGGGAGTCCCTACGCAACTTTTGCTTTGCATTTGCCAGCACAGCGGCACATCTCGCGGGAGGGCAGTCGCCCTCTTCCGGGTACAGCACGCCCGTACGCGAAACAAGAGCCTCGGTGCCCACGTCGCGAGGCGACCTGCGTTTCCTAGACCCTCGTCGGCCCAGCCTCGGGACGCCCGGCGGCTCAGGACGGAGACCCAAGAGAGGACAACGACGACCGGTTTCCAGACACCTCCCTGGCGTCAACGCAACCCGTACACTGGGCGAAAGGGCGGCCGGCGTCACCTCCTGTTCCGGCAAGGCAAAAGGCAGGCCGCGACGCAGCTACGCCGACGCGGTCGCGCCGGCGGGCCGCGGGTTTCGTTTTCCTCCCCGCGACGGTAGGGAGAGAGGTGACCACGACGACTCCCTCACCTAGCCTTGTCTGCACCACAGCGTGTCTGTCAGACATACCCTTCAGGAATGTGGAAGGATGGCCAGACACCTCTCGATTACAAGAAACGAGGGTGGGGGTCGCAACAACTTTCCTCCCCCTGAAGGCAAATGCCTCATGATCTTCGGCGGTTCGAGGACCGAACGCCACAAGCTCCAGCAGGAGCAGGAGCGACGCGAGGTCTTCACGGTCGTCCCGACGATCCCTGATTTCCTTGCCTGGTCGGACACCGACGTCACTTTCAGGCAAGGCGACCACCCGAAGCGCGTCCCCCATCCGGGACGCTACCCACTCATCGTGGACCCGATCATAGGGGGCATACGCTTCACCAAAGTATTGATGGATGGGGTCAGTGACCTCAACATCGTGTTTTACAACGCCTTCAAGGCCCTAAGGGCACCTCGGAGAAAACTTCGCCTGGAGGGGGTTGCCTTCTATGGAATCATACCCGGCAAACCTTCCATACCCCTCGGGCAGGTCGACCTACCCGTTACGTTCGGGGAACCGGACAACTTCCGGACCAAGCTCCTCACCTTCGAGGTCGCACACTACGATGCGCCCTGCCATGCAGTGTTGGGAAGGCCGTGCTACGCGAAGTTCATGGCCATCCCGAACTGCACCTACCTCAAGCTCAAAATGCCAGGCCCTCGGGAGTCATCACGGTCACCTCCGAGCTCGCGGAGGCGTACCAGAGCGATGTAGACAGTTGC
Organism: Microstegium vimineum; assembly: GCA_022036555.1. Lineage (NCBI taxonomy): Eukaryota > Viridiplantae > Streptophyta > Magnoliopsida > Poales > Poaceae > Microstegium > Microstegium vimineum. The sequence goes on along the minus strand of CM039124.1, from coordinate 408,517 downwards.
GAAAGAGCAATGGTCGCGGCGCGATGCCCGGAGCTGGCTGCAGCAGCCGAGGTCGCAAGCAGCGAGGGGGTCAACTCTAAGGGCATGGGAAACTTTACCCCCCTAGAGGGGGTAAAAGAGATCCAGCTCGACCCGTCCAAAACGGACGACCGAGTGTTGCGCATCAGCGCCTCCCTAGATCCGGAACAAGAATCGACGCTTGTGGATTTTCTCCGCGCGAATGGCGATATGTTCGCTTGGAGTCCCGCGGATGTCCCGGGCATACCGAGGGACGTGGCCGAGCACGCCTTGAGGATTCAATCTGGGGCCCAGCCAGTGAAGCAACGCCTGCGCCGTTTCGACGAGGAAAGGCGGTAGGCCATCGGGGAGGAGCTTCACAAACTTCTGACGGCTGGATTCATCAAAGAGGTATTCCATCCCGAATGGTTATCTAATCCAGTGCTAGTTAAGAAGAAGAACGGAAAATGGAGAATGTGCGTAGATTACACCAACCTGAACAAGGCGTGCGGCAAGGACCCGTACCCTCTGCCGCGTATCGATCAAATCGTCGATTCCACCTCGGGGTGCGAAACGCTTTCGTTCCTTGACGCATACTCCGGCTACCATCAAATCCAGATGAAGGAGTCCGACCAACTCGCGACATCCTTCATCACGTCGTTCGGCTCTTTCTGCTACGTCACTATGCCATTCGGACTCAGGAACGCGGGGGCCACGTACCAGCGGTGCATGCGCTCAGTTTTTGGGAAACTCATCGACACGATGGTTGAGGCATATGTGGATGACATCGTGCTGAAGTCCAAGCAGACGATAACCATGGTCGAAGACCTCGAGACAGCGTTCGGGGCCATGAGGCTCAAACGCGTCAAGCTCAACCCCGAGAAGTGCGTATTTGGGGTTCCACGTGGCATGCTTCTCGGCTTCATCGTCTCCGAGCGTGGCATCGATGTCAACCCCGATAAAGTCTCCGCCATCGCCAGTATGGGAGCAATTCGCAATGTGAAGGGGGTGCAACGGATCATGGGATGCCTCGCATCTTTGAGCCGTTTCATCTCGCGCCTTGGCAAACGAGGCCTCCCCCTTTACTGACTTCTCAATAAGACCGAACACTTCACCTGGACCTCCGAAGCGCAGGAGGCCCTCGACAAGCTCAAGGCGATCCTCACAAGCGCACCCATCCTTGTTCCGCCGATGCCGCGCGAGGACCTTCTCCTTTACATAGCTGCCACCACCCAGGTGGTGAGCTCCGTCATCGTCGTCGAAAGGGAGGAGGAGGGGCACACGCTGAAGGTACAGCAGCCGGTGTACTTCATCAGCGAGGTACTATCCGAGACCAAGACCTGGTACCCGCAGATCCAGAAGCTCCTTTACGCGGTTCTCACCACGCGGAGAAAGCTGGCCCACTATTTCGACGGCCACAACGTCACCGTCGTGTCTTCCTACCCCCTCGGGGAGGTGGTACAAAGCCACGAGGCTACAGGAAGGGTGGCGAAATGGGGATTAGAGCTCATGCGGGAGTTTATCTCTTATGCGCCGCGGACGGCCATCAAATCCCAGGTCCTCGCGAATTTCGTCGTCGAGTGGACCAAGGTCCAGCTGCCACCGACGGCGGAGAACCAGGAGTTCTGGATCATGTATTTCGACGGATCGCTGATAAAGACCAGAGCCGGTGCCGGCCTGGTTTTCGTTTCCCCGCTCGGGGCCCAACTCAAGTACATGATCCGTATGTTCTTCCCGGCATCTAACAACGTCGCGGAATACGAGGCCCTAGTAAATGGGCTACACATAGCAACGGAGTTGAGCATCAAAAGGCTCGACGTGCGAGGCGACTCCCAGCTCGTAGTTGAACAAGTTATGAAGGAGGCAAACTGCCACGACCCGAAGATGACAACATACTGTCAGGCGGTCCACCGCCTGGAAGAAAAATTCGACGGCCTCGAACTTAACCACGTTGCCATAAGGTATAACGAGGCGGCTGACGAGCTCGCGAGGTTGGCTTCCAGCCAAGGTGCAGTCCTGCCCGGAGTCTTCGCTAGCGGCCTTCACAAGCCGTCTGTCACCTGGCACGTGGAGCCTGAGGCCGAGGTCCCGGAGACTACCACCGCGGAGGTCATGGACATCGAGGAGGTGCGCAACGCTGGGGATGACACACCGGGGGGCGACGACGACCTTCCCCTGGACTGGAGGGTACCCGTCTTGGATTAGTTCATCCGGGAGCGCCTCCCCGACGACAGGAACGAAGCACGCCGCATCGCACGCCACGCCAAGTCCTTCATCATCATCGACTAAGAGCTCTACAGGCGCAGCCCCACGGGAATCTTGCAGCGCTGCAACCCCACGGAGCAGGGGATGAGCCTGCTGGAGGATATACACGCGGGGGACTGTGGGCACCACGCAGCCCCCCGTACGATCGTCGGGAAGGCTTTCCGCCAGGGTTTCTACTGGCCAACGGCCGTAGCGAACGCCATAGAGGTAGTACGCACCTGCGAAGGGTGCCAGTTCTACGCCAACAAGACTCATTTGCCCGCGTAGGCTCTGCAGACCATTCCCCTCACATGGCCTTTCGCGGTCTGGGGTTTGGACCTAGTGGGACCACTGGTCAGGGCGCCCGGGGGCTTCGACCACCTTCTTGTCGCCATCGACAACTTCTCGAAGTGGATCGAGGCATGCCCCCTCGCCCGGATCAAGTCTGAGCAGACGGTCATGTTCTTCACGGACATAATATATCGATTCGGAGTGCCCAACACAATCATCACCGACAATGGCACCCAGTTCACAGGCAAGAAGTTCCTGGACTTCTGCGACAGGAACAGCATCCGGGTGGACTGGGCCGCCGTCGCGCACCCTCAAACGAATGGGCAGGTCGAGCGAGCCAACAAGATGATCCTGCACAGTTTAAAACCAAGAATCTTCAGTCGACTCAAGAAATTCGGGGGCCATTGGGTTGCGGAACTGCCAGCCGTTCTCTGGAGCCTCAGGACGACCCAGAGTAAAGCCACCGGCTGCTCCCCTTTCTTCATGCTCTACGGGGCGGAAGCCATGCTCCCCACCAACCTAGAGTACGGTTCCCCATGGGTTAGGGCTTACGATGAGGAGGGCAACCAAACCAACATGGAGGACGTCGTGGACCAGCTAGACGAAGCAAGGGATATCGCCCTCCTACACTCCGCAAAGTACCAACAGGCCCTCCGAAGATACCACGACCGACGCGTCCGCAAGCGCGAGTTCAACATCGGCGACCTGGTGCTCCAGATCAGGCAAGGCAACAAAGACAAGCATAAACTCACGCCACCGTGGGAAGGGTCGTACGTCGTGGTGGAGGTCCTCCGTCTCGAAAGCTACAAGATCGCCACTATGGGTCCCGACGGCCAAGTCTTCTCCAACGCCTGGAACATCGAAAAGCTACGTCGTTTTTATCCCTAAACGCCTCCCCTCGAATCATATACGCCCGTATATACCTTCTTTCCTTTAGGAGAAGATTCAATATGCGCCACAGAGGCGACGTGCGGCTCGAACGCAAGTTAAGACGTGCGCCCAGCCCGTGGTCGCGCGACTTACTCGGGGGCTGGACAAAGGGGCCATCTTCTCCTCGTTTTTTCAATAAAATCTTACCTCGCCCCATTTTCCTCCCCGCGCTCAATCGTTTTTGTTCGAATTTTGTCCCCGCTCGCGTGCGGGACATCTTTTCTGATATTCGCATGGACACTAGTCTCAACGGTACGCTTACTCCCAGGTGCAAGCGGGGCTTGGCCCGATCCCCGACACGGTTCACTCGACGCATCCAAGGATCGAACGAACACGTACGCACCGACGCCAGCGGGGACGGCCTCCGAGTCCAGGTAAGACCAAGGGATAAGGGCTATAGACGCCCTGACGGCCCTCTATGGTCCAGAGATATGAAGGCCGACCCAGCGGGGTTCGAAACGACCGTCTCAGGACAACAGAGCGAGGGGCGAATAGGAAATAGACACGCTAGCGGTCATCAGCCTAGCAATCGGATGCTAAGGTCATTTCCCGGTTTCGTATTTGAATCCGTCTTTACGGATGATTGGTTCATGGTATTCCTACCGAAGGAAGGCAAAAGGCCCTCGGGACCCATCGAACGGACCCGGCTACTATATGAAACCGATTTGGAGTGAGCCACGACATGGGCCACAAGCCAGAACCCCAGCGAACGGGAACCGAGCACTCCACTCAGATTTTCCCGTTATTACCTCAATGAGCACCCATGGTTCGTCCGCCTCGAGGATAGCATGGCCCGGCTCATACTCCCCCTTCTCATGGAGAGAGGCGCGGGAAGCGCACGAAAAGACGGAACAGACCCGACACATTTTTTTACATCGAGTAAAAACTCAGGGGCTGCCGCCGCACCCCTCCTACCGGTTCTAGCAACTGGATAACGGAGAGGGAAAAAGACGCGCCACGCCTCACACACCAGAGGTCGGCACAGGTAAAAACAACAAACGAACGTCACATTCGTATACGCTAATCCTTGCGAAGGTTACATACATTTCGGGTGCTACAAAGGCCGGGCCTAATCAAACACAAGATGGACTGAAGGGGGATCCCAACTGAGGGCCAAAGGAAAGCGAAACAGGGCAAGATTTGAATGCCCTGCCAACACAGGTAATGACCGCTCCGAAGGCTGCCTATCAGGCGAATGCCCAATGAGCCAAACTGCCCCTGCTTCGTCTCTCGGTGACGGAGCGGTGGCTGCACCACCATCATCCAAGACCTGCGCGATCGACTGCGCCCCAGAAAGACGCATGGCGGGTTGGTCAAGCATTTTTCTGGGTCGCGCTTCGAATGCCAGGCCACGGAATGTTCGACGGTCCGGCGGCATTTCCTGCCTGAACGCGACCAGGCTCGCCAGCCCACAGGTCCGCCATCTCCCAGCAGTGGCGTCGCCACCAGCAGGCCCAAGGAACGTCTGGGTTAGAGGACTGAGCGGGCGGACCACACAGTCTCTCCACTAGACGCATCCTCGACCCCCTGTAATGAGAGACGGTGAGGGAGCACGACCGTCCCGTGGGACGAGACGACGGGGAAGAACTGTGCATATTGCAGAGCTCCCCCTGATATCTCCCGCCCCACGACACAAGACGTTGGCGCTCTCTACGCAGAACTTCCTCTGAATTCGGTTTTGCACTCAAAAGGCCGTCCGCCAGGGAGGCTCGGAGGGCTCTCCGACGGGACCTCGGAGGAAGAACTTAGGGCAAGCCATGCTGTGAGCACGTGTGATTCCCCACAGGCGGCCGCCCCTATTTATAGCCCGCCAGGGTACTCACGTGACAACCGGCCCGTGAAGCTACAACCCCACCGCCCAACCACATTGCACTATTCGACGACACCCACTTTAAGGGGGGCAGCCGTGCAGCGAGGCCATAAATGGCCAAGTAGACTGCGGACTCAGGGCACGCCGTTCAGAGTCTGGACCGCAGAGCGAGTAGTGCTCTGGCAGCACTCCTCGAACGGGAAAGACATGACACGTCCGCTTTTGGGCTACAAGGAAAGGGGGCGCAATCATACTCCGGAATCCGACAAACAAATCTTCGATCGGTCAATCGACCGTACAGGCCGAAAGACAGCGCGACGCAGAGCCGGCTCATCATCTCAAGGTGTGTCAGCCCGAGGCCGAAAGTGCCACCCGTGCCAGGGCTGGCGTGCGACCGAAGGTCTGGCCCTGACGCGCGGAGCAGCTCTCTCTCTCTCCCTCCGCCTCATGGAGGAAGCGAAGGTCGCGCACTGTAGAAGTCTTCCGAGTAAGCCCTTAAGAGGAAAAATCTCCCTCCTAAGGTCTCGGAGGCTAACACCGACGGGTGCGCTCGCGCGCACCCACCGAAATACGCAGAATCGAACCAAACCGCCATAAAACGCTCTTGGAAGCCTCCGGTGTAGTCCTCACTATATCGAAGGCTCGGGGGCTACTGTCGGATACATAGAAATAGGGTACCCAAATTACCAGACTCTGCAAAAACAAAAACCACCATCAAGGGGATCCTTCGCCTCGCCCGTGCCAAGGTGACGTCGCCCGTAACGTCATTAACCCTCGGGGGCTCCTTCCCCTCGCCTGAGCCAAGGTGGCGTCGCCCGTGACATCATCTGCCCTCGGGGCTCCTCTGCCTCGCCCGAGCCAAGGTGGCGTCGGTCGTGACGTCATCAACCCTCAGGGGCTCCTCCGCCTCGCCCGAGCCAAGGTGGCGTCGCCCGTGACGTCATCAACCCTCAGGGGCTCTCCCGCCCCTTCCGAGCCCGGCAAACGTCATCCGTGACGACCCTCGCCCTCGGAGGTCTCATTGCCATACACAGCTTGGGGCGCCCTATCCCACATAGTAAAAAGGTCCACAGTACGCTCCGTCCTCAGGTATGGGATTCAAGGCATGAGCCACCATGCCAACTTCTGTTCACCCTGCGGTACAGGGACCTGTGCTGCCTAACCGACGACTCCCGCGCGTGATATCCACGCCATGTCTCCAACGGACACCCCAATAGGGATTAGGGCATCATCAAGCCCTGTATGACGGGACGCGGGGGTGCCTGGTCCTGTGCGACCAACCTCCGACCATACCCGAAAAAGGGAACAGCAGGTTTTCCCAATCACAAGACATATGGCTACAGCTCGACAAGGACAAAGAGGACTCGAACATGCGTCCACTGGCGCAATCTTCCTCGGGAAGGAAGACAGGATGAAGACAAAGGCTTCCTTCGGCAGCAACCCTCAGGAGCTCCTCCACCTCGCCCAAGCCAAGGTGGCGTCGTCTGTGACGTCATCAACCCTCAGGGGCTCTCCCGCCCCGTCCAAGCCCGACAAACATCATCCGTGACGACCCTCACCCTCGGAGGTCTCATTGCCATACACAGCATGGGGCGCCCTAGCGCACATAGTAAAAAGGTCCACAGTATGCTTCGTCCTCAGGGATGGGGTTCAAGGCATGAGCAACCATGCCAACTTTTCTTCACCCTGCGGTACAGGGACCTTTGCTGCCTAACCGACGACTCCCGCGCGTGATATCCACGCCATGTCTTCGACGGACACCCCAACAGGGATTAGGGCGTCATCAAGCCCTGTATGACAGGACGCGGGGGTGCCTGGTCCTGTGCGACCAACCTCCGCCCATACCCGAAAAGCGGAAATTAATGCGGTATGAAAGAGCTAGGGAAAGATAAGCTTGACACGACGATGTTTTGCCGAGGTATCGAGGAGTCGACACCCCCCCTAGTCCTCGTTGGAGCACCTCGCAAGGTATAGCTCCCCCTCAATCCCGCGCAAGGGATGAGTGCTCTCTACGGGATGATTATTCGCCACTCCGGCTGGGTGAATCGCCCACAACCAATCACAAGTCGATGAAGAAGGGTCGTTGACAATCTCCGCGGCGATCACCTTCCTCCAAGCACCATCGGACCGTCTAGGTGATGTCGATCACCAAGAGTAACAAGCCTCGATCTTCGCTTGACTCACTCAAGCTTCACAACTAGAGGATGCACACTTGAACTCTTAGATGAACTAGAGGAGAGGATGGATGGATTCGCGAATCACTCTCTCTCTCTCTAGGGCTCTTGCTCTCTTCCCAACCTTCTCAAAGACTTCAGCAACTGAAATGAGCAAAAGGCCAGGTGGGAGAGAAGGGTGAGGAGCTATAAATAGCCCCTTAGAAAACTGGCTCGGGCTAGCAATTTAAGTTGGTGACGGATGCTCCGACACCTAGGCGACGGACGGTCCGTCGCCCTGCCCAACGGCTAGTTCTGCAACCCGTTTTAGGCGACGGACGCTCCTGCGAGGTCCGACGGACGCTGAGACACCAACGTCCGACGCCTTTTGCCGAAAAGCTCTGAAAACAGCCCCACTGGAACGCCGACGGACGCTACCCTAGCGTCCGACGCCCTTTGACTCGGGGCTCAAACTGGGCAGCCGAAGGACGCTACATCATCCTGACGTCAGCGTTCAACGCGATGGATAGCGTCCGACGCCTTCAGACTCAGCGTTCGACACCGAGAAAACTTCTTTTTCAACTCCGGTTTTCGTCGCGATGAATTCGGAAGAGGTTCTTGGCTATCTTACGGTCACCATAGGCTTGCTTAGAGCTAAGGAAGTCAAGTGTGCACCACACCCACCTAAGTCATGAAGCTTTCCTAAGTCAAGCTACTAATCTCAGCCCCTCTTAATAGTACGGTCAAAGATTAAATAGAAGCCCTATCTATTTCTAAGTGCCCTTCATCACCTTATGGCACTTAGCCTACATTCTAGGGTCTTCATCATGTCTCTTTGAAATCCGAAACGATATCCATCTTGGGGGCCAAGTGATAACCATTGATGCCCATTCATGTTGATCACTATGGCTAAGCTACGCATAGCCTCTGCAAAACACACGTTAGCCACAATAATCGCTAATTGCCCTTAATCACCGAAACCAATAGGGCCATGATTCTTCAATCTCCCCCTCTTTGGTGATTGACGACAATAACTCCTCGAGTATGGATATAAGATTGAAAGGTTATGATTTCCGGTGACTTGAAAGGATTGAGCAAGGGTTAGTGAATAGAAATGAATCATACTTGCTCACCCAAACCAAGTCACAAACCCAAGTACTCATGAATATGAAATAGAATCAGAGTACATCATGATAATCTCTCATAAGTATCGGAGTAAGACGCGGAAGCTCAAAATCCATTAGATCATAGAGACATATCATGAACAAGAGACAACTCACAACATATATTAGTGAAAAAACAAGAGTATGTCTCACAAGCACAAGTATCTCACAAGCATCATTCATCACACATAAATAAAAATGCAATAAGATAGACATGATGACATGAGTATGGGGGAATAAAATCACACAAAGAAATGAATCCCTCCCCCTATCTCTATACTTGACCCTCTCTCCCCCTTTGGCGTCTAGCACCAACAACTAAGCATCTGGGGCTGGAGAAGAAGGCGAAGAAGCTGCAGCCTGTCGATCGAGCATGATGAAGTCCTGAAGATCTGACTCATCTGACTCAACATCTGCCTCGGCCTCTGCAGGTGTAGGCGCAGCTGGGGTGACCTCTGGAGCTGACACTGGAAGCTCTGGAGCTGCTGACTCAACGGGCTCCCCCTGAGGCTCAGTTGGTGCCTCTGACGGTCCTGCCTCTGAAGTAACGGGTCTGCGAGCCCGACGAGTGAAAACTCGAGGCGGTGGAGGAGTGGACACTGCCAAAGAAACTAGAGACACTGCTACAACGAGCTCTGCTGGTTGGGACTGAGGTGGAGAAGATACTACCACTGTAATTGCCTCATCCTGCGCCTGCGCCTGAACTGGGGCCTCTAGCTCAACTGCCACCACTGCTACTCAGATAGCATCTGTTTGAACTGCAGCTGGAGGAGTGGTGACGGTCTGCATAGACTGATCTGGTGCGATCTCCAACGAGGCAACTGAGGAAAGGTAAGTGCCCGTCGCCGGAGGATCCACCTCAATCTCTGGAGCTCCTGTGTCTGGCTGAGTGGCTCCTGGAGAGTCATCTCCCGTGATCTCCAAGTAAGAGGCCGAGAGGTCACGCGAGGCCTCGGCAATGGTAGTTCCTCGGATAGGTGTGAAACCTGTCTGTAGCTCACCGGGCGAAACCAACCATGAGGACACTTATGTCCTCGGAGACTGGCACTCTGGAGAAGCTGGTGCCTGGTAGGGTGGAACGACTTGTGCCTAACTCTGCTGTCCTCCAGACGGTAACGCTGGAGTTGGTACCACGACCACTGGAGGCTGCTGCTGAGAGACCCCGAACATTTGAAGCTGAGGAGTGACGGTCTGTCCGAAGGTCAAGCCAAGAAGACGCTCAAGAAGCATAGTCTGAGTCTTCTGAATTTCAGACAGTTGCATCTGATAAGCTAGGAACTGGCGCTGAAACTCATCCTACCTGGCCTGAGTCTGAGCCTGAGCTGCAAGCTGCTGTGCTGTGAGCCTCCGAACATCTGCAGCCTGCCTCCTCTGCTCCTCTGCCTGTCGAGACTGCTCTTCTTGCATCCTCGTAAGGAGGGTAATAATTGTGGCCTCTGAGGTGCCTGAAACTGGAGCTGGAGCTGCACCTGACCCTCCTGCCTCATGGTCATGAGACATCGGTGCGTACTCGGGCATCGGCCTGTAGTCCTCATCAGAGCTATCAGAGTCCAAATCGTCTCTGTAGGCAGCCTCGACAGTTGTATCAATCTAAGCATCAAGATCTGCAAGCTCTGCTTGGGCAATCTGCTCAACTGTAGCATCAGTGTCCTCTGCTGATTGAGGTGGCACACCTGCCTGTCTGGTGCCTGGACGGTACGCTCTGCTGGGGCGAGGTAGATTCCCGTGAATGGCCAACTGGCTCATCGAGTAGACGGTATACTCAGTGGCTGACCTCGTAAGAGTGACTCGCAGTGAACCAGATCGAGTCATAGCCACTATCAGATAGGAAATCCAATGCACAAATTGTAGCTGCTAGTGTCCTCTGAACCCTACAACTATGATGTCCTCGAGCTCACTGACAATCAGATCCCATAGATCAAACTTTTCCTTCCGGATGATATGAGCGAGAAGCCACAGCTGAAGACGGATAATAGTGTCCCGAGCTCCAATCCTAGGAAGAATGGTACGCCTCAATACCTCGTGGAGGATCCGAGCAAGAGGAGTGAGGTCTCTCGGAGTGTGGCTTGAACCCTCGGTGAACGGCAGCTGGAAGCACGACCTCACATAGTCTGTAGATGGCACTATCCTATCGTGAGGTCGACGAGGTGCCTCCTGGTCCCCGTAGCACAAACTATGAATCCTCGTAGAAGAGGACTCTAAGTGGAATAGCTCTCTGAACCGAGCTGCAGTGAACCTGAAGTCGCGGCCCTGAAAGCCGAAGTGAAAAACTCGTGGTCAGGGGAGATCCACAGCGAGGCGTAGAACTGATAACCCAGTCCTTCTGATAAGCACCAGATTCTCCCATCAATTATGAAAAGCCCTGAATGTAATGTAGATGTTGAAGGATCTCTAGACCACCGACACCTTCTACGTGAGCAGGTGGGCAAACTCTGTGAGCCCTAAGAGGAGCGTCGGTCTCAACGTACGCTCTGTAGAAGTCCTCGTGAACAGTGGTGTAGAAGTCACATCCGGCACGGGGATCCCTCTGAGCTGGGAACCAAAACTGAAAGTCCACGAACCGAAGAAGCTGGACCTGCTTGGCTGTGAGAACCCTGACCTGATGCCTCACCGGGGCTGGTAGCTGAGGTCCTAGAGGACTAGGTGGTGCTCCAGACCCACGTGAGCGAGTGACACGTCTGGCCATCAGCTCACTAATTGAAGAGTGGCCCGTGGCCTCTAGCTGCTCAGTCTTTGTAGCTTGCTCAGCCTCCTCTGGCTCAATAGCCTCTGCGGGCTCTGTCTCTTGACACGTAAGGGACTCACGACGCGCTCCACGGCGAGGCGAGAGCCTCAAACCGGTGCGACGTCCACCTTGGTCCGCTATCTCTGCTGCCTCGGCCACTACAACTGCTGCTGCGGAATCTGGATCCATAAGTGGCCTCTTGCGCTTCTTGGAGACAACCTTTTGCTTGCCCCTTCCCCGATCAGTGGGTGGACACGGTGGAGGTGGAGGGTCACCACCACTACCGGGAACGGGACCGACGTTCTTCGTTCTTGCCATTGACATATACTAGATGAACTGTCACTGTCAAAGAACAATTGCCACTGACACTTAGCAAAATAACCCTCTGTCAAATCCAAGCACAAACACTGTAAGTGTGGCTCTGAAAGCCCTGGACTGACACTCTCGAGGCTTTGCCTCGTTCCTTACTCGCGGGCTTTGCTCCGAGTTCATTGTCACTGTCTCTGACACACTGACCCTGTTCGCATAGATAGATAGGAATATATAACATGTAAGCATATAACTAGAGATGAGAATATCTAATGGGTGAAGCATGAGATAGGTAGGTAAAAGATCGTTCTCTGTCCATTTCCATACCTCTCACCAAGTAACTCAGAAAAGAGAAGGAAAGATGTCTTGGTCAATCTCAAAGCACAGTCCGTAACCTAAAAAGGATATGCAAAGTGGTGGTTTAGGTAAAGGAAGGAGAAGGGCCGGTTAGCACCATGAGAAGGGGGAATGCAAGGCAACATTTCACCTTAGAGATCCAGGGAGGACCTCAGGGGAATCCTGGAAGGACACCCAAGCAAACACCGGGAGAAGGGGGTTCTCTGCTTGGCCAAAACGCACAGGGCAGAGGGGAGGTCTCCGGTGAGCGGTGAAGGCGGCACTGGGTGCGGGGCGGCAGCACCAGAAAGGGCATGCCGGCGAGGCGCGGCGCGGCCCTAGGTGAGCGGGCAGTGCGGAGGAGTGGCGGCAGCGGCGAGAGGTAGTTAGGGTTCGGGAGATGTGGGCGGCGACGGTGTACGGAAAGGAAGAAAACCGACCGAGAGAGGGAGAGAAGAGACGGGGTTTTTTTTTAAAAAAATTGTGCCTTAAGTTCGCGACGTACGCTCCGACGCGGAGCGACGGACGCTCCGTCGGACTGCGACGGACGCTGGACAGCGTCCGACGGGATCGTCCGTCGATCTACCAGTAGGGATTTTTCGAGACAACCGACATTGATTGCGTCGGACGCTCTGCGACGGACGCTGGAGATCGTCCGTCGCCCCTCAAACAAGCGGCATTTTCTGTCCGGGCGGTTGCGACGGACGCTGAGGTAAGCATGACGTAGCGTCCGTCGGGATCGTCCGTCGCCAAAATTTTAGAATTTTTCAATTTTTCTTTTTGTTTCTTCTCTCCCAACCAAGTCTCAATCCAATAAGCTCCAAATAAAGCCTGATTGGACTTGATATGAGAACCATCTCTCAACCACTCATTTGCAAATAGTTTACCTTAGGCTTAAGTAGTTTTTAGTTCAAAATATTCGAATGGAAACTTCAAGGAGACATCATATCGCCACAAGAGGGGTAAAGAAGTGTCTTGAGCTTGGAATGCTCCCCCTAAGTGGACGAACACAGAGGATGCTCAAACTTAACCGAAAAGAAACGACCAACAACACATGCAAATGCAATGCATTACAAGAAATTGAATCTAGGTTGCTTGCAAGTTTAAACCATGATTTGGACTTCTTCACACGTTCAAGAACGGTTATTCCAACCATATTAGCCAAGCCTATGTGCATTACTAGATTAACATGATTATATTACACATGATGCAAGGTTGGTTCACACAAGATCATCTTTTAGTGAAGCTAGAGTGATCAAGCACATTCAACTCGCTTCTCAACCTACAAAAGGTTGCTTCATCGAGTGGTTTAGTGAAGATATCCGCCAATTGATTTTTGCTAGAAACTCCCACTAGTGTGATATCTTTCCTAGCCACATGATCTCTAAGAAAGTGATGGTGGATATCAATGTGCTTGGTGCAAGAGTGTTGAACCGGGTTATTAGCAAGCTTTACTGCGCTTTCATTATCACACAAGAGTGGAACATCTTTTAAAGCCACGTTGTAATCAAATAGTGTTTGGGACATGTATAAGATTTGTGCACAACTTGCTCCCATGGCTATGTATTCCGCCTCGGCGGTAGACAAAGCCACACTATTTTGCTTCTTAGAGGACCAAGAAACAAGTGATCTTTCTAGCAAATGGCAACCGCCGGAGGTACTCTTCCTATCAACCTTACACCCGGCATAATCCGAATCGGAATAGCCACAAAGTAGGAAGGGAGCTCCTTTGGGATACCAAAGGCCAATGCTATGGATGTGCCTTATGTACCTAAGGATTCTTTTAACCGCACTTAGATGCGACTCCTTAGGGTTTGCTTGAAACCAAGCACACATACACACACTAAGCATGATATCCGGCCTAGAAGCGGTGAGGTAAAGTAAACTATCGATCATCGAGCGATAAAGAGTTTGGTCTATCGGTTTACCTCCCTCATCGAGATCGAGATTCCCATTAGTAGGCATTGGGGTCTTGATTGGCTTGCAATCCTCCATCTTGAATTTCTTGAGCACATCATTAGTGTACTTCTCTTGAGATATGAAGGTGTCATCCCTCAATTGCTTCACTTGGAAGCCAAGGAAGAAGGTTAGCTTGCCAATCATTGACATCTCTAACTCCTTGGACATCAATGCACCAAATTCCTTGCTATGATCTTGGTTTGTTGACCCAAATATAATGTCATCGACATATACTTGGCAAACAAAGATCTCTCCATCTAGCACCTTGGTGAATAGTGTGGTATCCACTTTCCCGATCTTGAAGCCCTTCTTGAGTAAGAAGTCCCTTAGCCTCTCATACAAAGCTCTTAGAGCTTGCTTCAATCCATAGAGTGCCTTGGACATCCTATACACATGATTAGGACAATTTGGGTCTTCAAACCCAGGAGGTTGTGAGACAAAGACAAGTTCATTAATGAAACCATTTAGAAAGGCACTCTTCACATCCATTTGAAATAGTTTCATTTTGTGATGTGAAGCATATGCCAAAAGGATACGAATGACTTCTAGTCTTGCAACCGGTGCAAAGGTCTCCCCAAAATCCAAGCCTTCAACTTGGGAGAACCCCTTTGCCACCAATCTTGCTTTGTTCCTCACAACCACGCCTTGATCATCTTGCTTGTTCCTAAACACCCACTTGGTGCCAATGATTCTTGCTCCTTTGGGCTTTTCTACTAGTGTCCACACTTCGTTTCGGGTGAAGTTGTTCAACTCTTCATGCATGGCATTCACCCAATCCGGATCCGCATGTGCATCCTCCACACTAGAAGGCTCAACAAAGGAAACAAAAGAGTGATGCTCAACATAAGAAGCAAGTTTAGATCGAGTTGTTACCCTCCTTGATGGACTCCCTATGATAAGGTATTGTGGATGAGCTTAAAGCATAGGTGTATATATTCTATCAATCACTTGGGGAGGAGGTTGTGGTGCATCAACATCACTAACTTGTGCCTCGGCTTAATCTTGAGGGATGAAGGTATCTTCTTGTGCTTCCCTCACTTGTTCTTCATCAACTTGAGGCGTGTGTGGTGGAGAAGGTACTTGATTTGCATCATCTTCTACTTCTTCCACCTCTAGTGGGTTGATGGCACCAACGGGCATATTCTTCATAGCCTCCCTCAAGGGTTCATCACCTACATCATCAAGATTCTCATGCTCTTCTTGAGAGCCATTAGTTTCATCAAACTCCAAGTCATAGGTTTCTTCAACTAGGCCGGAGGCTTTGTTAAATACTCGACATGCCTTGGATTTAAGTGAATAGCCAAGTAAGAAATCAATGTCACATCGCCTTTGGAACTTGCCCAAGTGTTGACACTTCTTGTAGATGTACACTTTGCATCCAAACACTCGGAAGAAGGATATACCCGGTTTCTTCCCATTCACAAGCTCATAGGGGGTTTTCTTGAGAGCCTTTGAACAAATAGCCGGTTAGCCGCATAGCATGCGGTGTTGATTGCTTAGGCCCAAAACTTCTCGGGGGTTTTGTACTCATCAAGCATTGATCTTGCAAGAGTGATAAGTGTCCGGTTCTTCCTCTCTACTACACCATTTTATTGTGGGGGTATAGGTGGCGGACACCTCATGCTTGATCCCAACTTCATCACAATAGTCTTCAATCTTGGTGTTCACAAACTCGGTCCCATTGTCACTTCTTATCTTCTTGATCTTCACATCAAACTCATTTTGGGCTCTAGTTGCAAACTTCTTGAATATTGATTGAGTCTCTCCCTTGTCTTGAAGAAAGAACACCCAAGTGTACCTAGAGTAGTCATCAACTACCACCAAGCAAAAGAGATTGCCTCCAAGGCTAGCATAGGTGGTAGGTCCAAATAAATCCATGTGGAGTAGCTCTAGGACTCTTGAGGTTGACATAAAAGCTTTAGTTGGATGGGTGTTGGTCACTTGCTTGCCGGCTTGACATGCACTACACAATTTGTCCTTCTCAAACACCACATCCTTCACACCTCTAACCATCTCCTTCTTGACAAGTTTCTTCAAGGTTGACATTCCCACATGTTCTAATCTTCTATGCCATAGCCAACCCAAGGAACTCTTGGAGAATAGACATGTTGCAAACTAGCTTCATTTGAAGTGAAGTCCACTAGATAGAGATTGTTGTGCCTAAACCTTTTGAATATCAATGATGAATCTTCAATCTTGGTCACAACTACCTCTTTTGGAGTGAATAGACATTGGAAGCCAAGATCACATAGTTGATCAACGGATAACAAGTTGAAGCTCAATGATTGCACTAGCAAGACATTTGAAATTGATTGATCATTGGAGATTGTCACTTTGCCTAGGTCTTGCACTTTGCCTTTTGAATTGTCCCCAAAGGTAATCTTGTCTTGTCCTTCAAAATCTTCCTCAAGTGTAGTGAACATCCGGGAGTCACCGGTCATATGTTGAGTGCATCCACTATCAATCACCCAATGACTTCCACCGGTCTTGTAGTTCACCTACACACAAGCAACTTGAAGTTAAGCTTGTTGTTTGGGAACCCACACTTGGCGAGGTCCCATAGCCTTGTCCACCAACTCCTTAGCAACTCATAGCACTTTGGGCTTGTTCTTCATCTTAGGACCGAGAAACACAACTAGGGGTCTACCCTTGAAGTCCTTGGTGATGATGAAGTGTGCATCATGAGCAAAAGGCCTTGTGTGCTTGGGCAAGGTCTTAGGAGGTGGAGTCTTGCATTGGAACTCAAAGTGACCCTCTTGACCACATACAAAGCACTTCTTAGGCTTGGGCTTTGGTGTATCATAGTTGTTCCTCATGACCTTGTTCTTGTAGTAGTTCATTGCTTCTATCTTGACTTTGGCCTTCATGAGTTGGTTCTCCTTGAACCCAATGCCGGACTTGTCGGTCTTCATAATAGTGTTCATCAAGAGCTCACTTTGAAGATTGTGGCCCTTGGTGAACTTCTCCATTCCACTTGCTAACTTGATCTTCTCAACCTTAAGCTTTGCATTTTCCTCTTTGAGAGAGTTGATCAAGGTGATTGCATGATTGTCATCTTGCTTGGCCGAGTTGATGGTGAAGGGCTTGTTGGCCTTGAGGTTGATTAGCTCTTCCTTGAGTTTTAAGTTCTCTTGCCTCATCTTCACATAGTCATCATACTTTTCGGCCTCAACTACCTTCTTGCCCTTGCACTTAGCATTTTGCTCATTAGCAACTTCATCAAGCAAGTCCTCACAAGAAGTAGCTATATGACACTTAACAACCGGGTTAATAGCAATATGTGTAGCAAGATCATTTGTAAGCAATTCATTAGCTACCACAAGTGTGACATGTTCATTTCTAACTTGGTTGTAGTCATCTTTTAGCAAGTTGTATCTTGTATGTAGCTCTTGTGTTGACCTCTCAAGCTTATCATGTTTCTCATTAGCTTGCTTGATTGAGGCTTTGAGCTCCCTAGTGCTAGATGAGAGAGATTTGTTCTCAAGCTTTAAATCATCATTAGCACAAGTTTAGCATGCAAGTAATCATTTGCTTTCTCTAGTGTTTCACTTTTAGTTTTGTACTTCCTAATGAGATTAGTGTATTTGTTTCAAATCACTATTAGCTCATCATAGGAAGGTGCCTCAAACTCATCATCACTATCATCACTAGAGTTAGCCTCATCATCATTATCCTCTTTTTGTACCTTCTTGTCACCTTTAGCCATGAGGCATATGTGTGTAGAGGATGATCCCGGAGATGATGGAGGAGGTTGTGGTGGAATAGATGACCCAATCACCAAGGCGGCCACCTTCTCATCTTCACTCTTATCTCTGGATGAGTCACTTGTGTCTTCAATGTCGGTGAGCCAATCACTGACAATGTAGGCTTTGTCATCCTTCTTCTTCTTGTGGAAGTTGAAGTTCTTCTTCTTCTTGAATGACTTGTAATCTTTCTTCTCCTTGTCACTTAACTCATCTTTGTTGCCCTTGTTGTACTTGAACTTTTTGTTGAATTTCTTGTTCTTGTACTTGTCTTTCTTCTCTTCGGGGCAAGCATGAGCTAAGTGTCCAAGTTTGCCACAATTGTAGCAATCCATCTTAGAGAGAGGCTTCCTTGAAGAGCTTGTGAAGAATTTCTTATTCTTTGAGTCAAACTTGACTCCATTCTTGTTTAGCCTCTTCAACATCTTTGTTGTCTTCTTCACCATGAGGACGAGGTCGTCATAATCTTCTTCATCACTTGCACTCTCATACACAAGTTGCATCTTGCATTTCTCTGAGGAGGATGCCTTGAGAGTCAAGTCCTTCTTCTCTTCCTTCTCTTTTTCTTTCTTCTTGGAGGAGGAAGAGGAGCCACCATCACCAATCTTCATGTACATTTCATAGGCATTGATCTTGCCCAAGACTTGTGTTGGTGTAGCGGCGGAGAGGTCCCCTTGGTGAAGAACCGTGACGATGTGGCCATACTTCTCAATGGGCAAGACACAAAGAATCTTGCGCACCACATCGGCCGGTGTCATTTGATTGAGACCGAGCCCATTCAATTCTTCTACAAGAATGTTAAGACGTGAGTACATCTCATTAGCATTTTCATTTCCATGCATAGAAAAAGAATTGAGCTTAGCCATGACCAAGTGATAGTGTTCCTCACGCTCACTCTTTGTGCCTTCGTGAAGAGCACAAATAATGGTCCACAACTCAAATGCGTCTTTGGCGTTACGCACTCGGTTGAAGACATCCTTGCAAATGCCACGAAAAAGAATGTTCTTCGCCTTGGCATTGTGCTTATCAAAGTTGAGGTCCTCCGTGAAGAGAGTACCCCCTTTGTGGTGGCCTTGAGCACACCCATGTCAACGGCCTCTAGGTAGGCCTCCATACGAACTTTCCAATAAGAAAAGTCGTCTCCATCGAACATGGGAGGTGGTCCATCCCCATGGGACATCTTGCTCTAGGCGGTAAAGCCTAAATTAAGAGCAACCTAGCTCTAATACCAATTGAAAGGATCAAGATGCCCAAGAGGGGGGGGGGTGAATTAGGCTCTTTTTAATTTTTAGATAAGAATTAAACCTATCAAGAGCCAATTAATCCCCTAGTGCCTACCGATTGTGTGTCCTAGCTAGAAAGCGGTAGCAAGCCAATTGAAAGCGAAACTTTCCTACACAATTCTAGTATGAATTGAAAGACAAGTGTGGAAAGTAATGCGATATGAAAGAGCTAGGGAAAGAGATGCTTGACACGGCGATGTTTTGCCAAGGTATCGAGGAGTCGACACTCCCCCTGGTCCTCGTTGGAGCACCTCGCAAGGTATAGCTCCCCCTCAATCCCGCGCAAGGGATGAGTGCTCTCTATGGGCTGATTCTTCGCCACTCCGGCTCGGTGAATCACCCACAACCGATCACAAGTCGATGAAGAAGGGCCGCCGACAATCTCCCAGGCGATCACCTTCCTCCAAGCACCACTGGACCGTCTAGGTGATGTCGATCACTAAGAGTAACAAGCCTCGATCTTCGCTTGACTCACTCAAGCTTCACAACTAGAGGATGCATACTTGAACTCTTGGATGAACTAGAGGAGAGGATGGATGGATTCGCGAATCACTCTCTCTCTAGGGCTCTTGCTCTCTTCCCAACCTTCTCAAAGACTTCAGCAACTGAAATGAGCAAAAGGCCAGGTGGGAGAGAAGGGTGAGGAGCTATAAATAGCCTCTGAGAAAACTGGCTCGGGCTAGCAATTTAAGTTGGTGACGGATGCTCCGACGCCTAGGCGACGGACGGTCCGTCGCCCTACCCAACGGCTAGTTCTGCAACCCGTTTTAGGCGACGGACGCTCCTGCGAGGTCCGACGGACGCTGAGACACCAGCGTCCGACGCCTTTTGCCGAAAAGCTCTGAAAACAGCCCCATTGGAAGGCCGACGGACGCTACCCTAGCGTCCGACGACAGCGTCCGACGCCCTTTGAAACTCGGGGGCTCAAACTGGGCAGCTGACGGACGCTACGTCATCCTGACGTCAGCGTCCGACGCCATCGTCCGACGCGATGGACAGCGTCTGACGCCGAGAAAACTTCTTTTTCAACTCCGGTTTTCACCGCGATAAATTCGGAAGAGGTTCTTGGCTATCTTACGGTCACCATAGGCTTGCTTAGAGCTAAGAAAGTCAAGTGTGTACCACACCTAAGTCATGAAGCTTTCCTAAGTCAAGGTACTAATCTCAGCCCCTCTTAATAGTACGGTCAAAGATCAAATAGAAGCCCTATCTATTTCTAAGTGCCCTTCATCACCTTATGGCACTTAGCCTACATTCTAGGGTCTTCATCATGTCTCTTTGAAATCCGAAACGATATCCATCTTGGGGGCCAAGTGATAACCATTGATGCCCATTCATGTTGATCACTATGGCTAAGCTACACATAGCCTCTGCAAAACACACGTTAGCCATAATAATCGCTAATTGTCATTAATCACCGAAACCAATAGGCCATGATTCTTCAGTTGTCCTCTCCTTCCCTTGTTTTTCGTGCACGCCGCATCTATATTTACGTGCGTTGTTTATTCCCCGGTGCGAACTGAAACGAAGATCCGATTTGAGAAATCGACGCACTCGGTTTGGTAGCTCCAACATTAAAATTGAACCATACTGCTTGTACTCACTCCTCACAATTCGATTTCCGAACACACGGGAGCTGCTCTAAGACCCAACACGACATATGAGTGGTATCGTGGCGTGCCAAGACAATGACCATAATGACTTTAGAAGGTAGATCCTAATCGACCAAACGAACAAGAATACACGAGCACAAGAGGCATAAGGGGACACTTGGGGGTGTTCGGTACCCTGCATCCGGCAGGCCTGGCTATGGCTAGCCAGAGCCCGGTCCGAATGGTACATGTGACCGTATTTGGTTGCACGTACGAGCAGAGACGAGCCAAGTCTAGAACGTGTTTCGTTTGCGAGTACACAAACGTTTTGTGACACTGAACACCGGGCCCGATAACCCCGTCGCGCTCTAGAGAGCCAGCCTCTGAAAAAACGACTCCCCCCATATCGTATCTCCAGAGCCTGACCCAAGCTGCTTTGAATCTCGTGCAGCACAGACTCTAAGATTGGGTCAGGTGCATCAAACACGATAGGTTGCAGCTGGAGAGCGCGAGCCACTCTCATGACATGTTACCAACACACCTTGGAGTTTGGAGAGAATGAGCAACTGTGGTCGCATGTGCGGTGAAAGAGAGGGAGGTGTGAAAGCGACAAGAGGAGTTAGGAGGGATTATATAAGAGGAAGGGTAATCAGTCTGTTCGCTTGACTTATCAGTCGGCTTATCACCCGCCGAAACAGTATTTTTGTCTCACGGAAAAATAACCAAAACAACATCAGTCGTGGCTTATCAGCCAAAAAACGGCTAAACGAACAGGCCGATAATGCCATTTCAAATCTAGTTATGAAGAAAATTAGATTTGCTATATTAGTTAGCATTTGGATCTTCCATATTTTATGAAGACGGGTTTGTTAAGACATTCAGTGGTATTTTGTACTCATTCTTATGATATGATCTTTTAGCGTTACATAATTGATTTTTCATAAATTAAATTAGGACTTAGCAAGGAAAACTATCTAATTCTAATGCACAGAGGTAGCACGGTCCTTTCAGCATTTCAATTGATTCAATCCTCCAATCCAAATCATAAAAGGAAAAACAGTTCCAAGTACGAAAAAGACAGAGAAAATTCCAAAATCGGCTGTTAACTGAGTCCGTGTTCCCAAATTCCTCCCAAATTCCACTATGAAAAAAGAAGATTCCCTATCACATCAAAATGTTGGCACATACATGGAGTATTAAATGTAGATAAAATTAAAAATTAATTGCACAGTTTTATTGTACGTTGCGAGACGAATCTTTTAAGCCTAGTTTGAGAATTTTTAGACAATATTTCACAAATAAAAATAAAATGCTACAATGCCTGGGCACGATCCGGCGAGGGAACTAAACACGCGCTGAGTTTAACTGAACTCCTTGGCGGGCCTCATCCAAATCGCCCCCGATAACAACCATCAAATGCGTTCGGCAGGCGGTCCAAATCGCCGCCGCTCCGCTCCATCGTCCACGCTCGCATTATCTATCCCGTTCTGATTAATTAATCTCCGCGCCGCGATCGTCACGGATTCCGTCTTCCTCGTTCCTGCTGAGCGGCAGACTGATGACTGAGTGATCCGCTACTTCTACGCACGCGCGGCGAGCATCACCGAGCAAGCAGGAAGCAACCGTGGTGGACTGAGCGCGGTCCCCATCACGGTCCGCCATGAGGCCCTCGCCGCCGCGGCGCCTCCCCCTGACTCCCTTCCTCCTGCTGCTCACGCTGCTCTCGCCGCCTCGAGCGGCGGCGGCGCGCGGCGGCCCATCCACGTGGGTGGCGCTCCGTGGGGCGGCGGGCAGCCGAAAGGCGTCTCCGGCGGAGCAGGAAGCGGCGGCCGCGGGTCTGCTCCGCCGGCTGCTCCCTTCCCACGCGCGCAGCTTCACCTTCCAGATCGACTCCAAGGTTTGTTGCGCATCCTGATTCCTAGTGCTAACCACTACCCTACACCTATCTGGTTGCTCGCTCCGCCCCCCGCTTATTCGGGGCAGCATTGGTTGACTCTCTTGTGCCCGTTTTGCTGTGCTCGCTCCAGGGCGCCGTCTGCGGTCAATCAAGCTGCTTCAGGATAAGCAACGTCGTTGATGGCTCGGGCAAAGGTGGAGCGGAGATTCTGTATGTTCCTCTTTTCCCCTCGTATTAGAACATTTCAGAGTTGTAGATGTGTCTGTCACACCTCATCCATGATACTGGCCGTAAACTTTGGCTGCGTATTCTTGAAATGATACATCTGAGGGCTGAGGCTGTGCTTTGTCGCTTGCTTCACCGCTGTGGCGCTGTATGG
>CM039124.1:209464-385606 GCA_022036555.1 Microstegium vimineum | reverse complement strand
ATTAGTAGGCATTGGGGTCTTGATTGGCTTGCAATCCTCCATCTTGAATTTCTTGAGCACATCATAAGTGTACTTTTCTTGAGATATGAAGGTGCCTTCCCTCAATTGCTTCACTTGGATGCCTAGGAAGAAGGTTAGCTCGCCAATCATCGACATCTCGAACTCCTTGGACATCAATGCACCAAATTCCTTGCTATGACCTTGGTTTGTTGACCCAAATATGATGTCATCGACATATACTTGGCAAACAAAGATCTCTCCATCTAGCACCTTGGTGAAGAGTGTGGTATCCACTTTCCCGATCTTAAAGCCCTTCTTGAGTAGGAAGTCCCTTAGCCTCTCATACCAAGCTCTTGGAGCTTGCTTCAATCCATAGAGTGCCTTGGACAACCTATACACATGATTAGGACAATTTGGGTCTTCAAACCTGGGAGGTTGTGAGACAAAAACAAGTTCATTAATAAAACCATTAAGAAAGGCACTCTTCACATCCATTTGAAAAAGTTTCATTTTATGGTGTGAAGCATATGCCAAAAGGATACGAATGGCTTCTAGTCTTGCAACCGGTGCAAAGGTCTCCCCAAAATCCAAGCCTTCAACTTGGGAGAACCCCTTTGCCACCAATCTTGCCTTGTTTCTCACAACCACGCCGTGATCATCTTGCTTGTTCCTAAACACCCACTTGGTGCCAATGATTCTTGCTCCTTTGGGCTTTTCTACTAGTGTCCACACTTCGTTCCGGGTGAAGTTGTTCAACTCTTCGTGCATGGCGTTCACCCAATCCGGATCCGCAAGTGCATCCTCCACACTAGAAGGCTCAACAAAGGAAACAAAGGAGTGATGTTCAACATAAGAAGCAAGTTTAGATCGTGTTGTTACCCCCCTTGATGGACTCCCTATGATGAGGTCTTGAGGATGTGCTTGAAGCATAGGTGTAGATCTTCTATTGATCACTTGGGGAGGAGGTTGCGGTGCTTCAACATTGCTTGCTTCGGCCTCGGCTTGATCTTGAGGAATGTGAGTGTCTTCTTGAGCTTCCCTCACTTGATCTCCTTCATCAACTTGAGGCGTGTGAGGTGGAGAAGGATCTTGATTTGCTTCATCTTCAACTTCTTCCACCTCTTGTGGGTTGATAGCACCAATTGGCATGTTCTTCATTGCCTCCCTCAAGGGTTCATCACCTACATCATCAAGATTTTCATGCTCTTCTTGAGAGCCATTAGTTTCATCAAACTCCAAGTCATACGTTTCTTCAACTAAGCCGGTGGCTTTGTTAAATACACGGTATGCCTTGGATTTAAGTGAATACCCAACTAAGAAACCAATATCACATCTTCTTTGGAACTTGCCCAAGTGTTGACGCTTCTTGTAGATGTACACTTTGCAACCAAACACTCGGAAAAAAGATATATCCGGTTTCTTTCCATTCACAAGCTCATAGGGGGTCTTCTTGAGAAGCCTTTGGACAAATAGTCGGTTGGCCGCATAGCATGCGGTGTTGATTGCTTCGGCCCAAAACTTCTCGGGGGTGTTGTATTCATCAAGCATTGATCTTGCAAGAGTGATAAGTGTCCGGTTCTTCCTCTCTACTACACCATTTTGTTGAGGAGTATAGGTGGCGGATACTTCATGCTTGATTCCAACTTCATCACAATAGTCTTCAATCTTGGTGTTTACAAACTCGGTCCCATTGTCACTTCTTATCTTCTTGATCTTCACATCAAACTCATTTTGGGCTTAGTTGCAAACTTCTTGAATATTGATTGAGTTTCTCCCTTGTCTTGAAGAAAGAACACCCAAGAGTATCTAGAGTAGTCATCAACTACCACTAAGCAAAAGAGATTGTCGCCAAGGCTAGCATAGGTGGTAGGTCCAAAAAGATCCATGTGGAGTAGCTCTAGAACTCTTGAGGTTGACATGAAAGCTTTGGTTGGATGAGTGTTTGCTACTTGCTTGCCGGCTTGACATGCACTACAAAGTTTGTCTTTCTCAAACACCACATCCTTCACACCTCTAACCAATTCCTTCTTGACAAGCTTCTTCAAAGTTGACATTCCCACATGTGCTAATATTCTATGCCATAGCCAACCCAAAGAGCTCTTGGAGAAAAGACATGTTTGCAAACTAGCTTCATTTGAGGTGAAGTCCACTAGGTAGAGATTGTTGTGTCAAAATCCTTTGAATATAAATGATGAATCTTCAATCTTGGACACAACTACCTCATTTGGAGTGAAGAGACATTGGAAACCAAGATCACATAGTTGTCCCACCGATAGCAAGTTGAAGCTCAAAGATTGTACTAGCAAGACATTTGATATTGATTGATCATTTGAGATTGCCACTTTGCCTAGACCTTGCACTTTGCCTTTTGAATTGTCCCCAAAGGTAATCTTGTCTTGCCCTTCACAATCTTCCTCAAGTGTGGTGAACATCCGGGAGTCACCGGTCATATGTTGAGTGCATCCACTATCAATCACCCAATGACTTCCACCGGTCTTGTAGTTCACCTACACACAAGCAACTTGGAGTTAAGCTTGTTGTTTGGGAACCCACACTTGGCGAGGTCCCATAGCCTTGTCCACCAACTCCTTAGCAACCCATAGCACTTTGGGCTTGTTCTTCATCTTCGGACCGAGAAATACAACTTGAGGTCTACCCTTGGAGTCCTTGTTGATGATGAAGTGTGCATCATGAGCGAAAGGCCTTATGTGCTTGGGCAAGGTCTTGGGAGGTGGAGTCTTGCATTGGGATTGAAGATGACCCTCTTGACCACATCCAAAGCACTTCTTGGGTTTGGGCTTTGGTGTGTCATAGTTGCTTCTCATGGCCTTGTTCTTGTAATAGTTCTTGGCTTCTATCTTGACCTTGGCCTTCATGATTTGGTTCTCCTTGAACCCAATGCCGGTCTTGTTGGTCTTCATGATAATGTTCATCAAGAGCTCACTTTGAAGGTTGTGGCCCTTGGTGAACTTCTCCAATCCACTTGTAAGCTTGATCTTCTCAACCTTGAGCTTTGCATTTTCCTCTTTGAGAGAATTGATCAAGGTCATTGCATCTTTATCATCTTGTTTGGCCGACTTAATAGTGAGTGGCTTGTTTGCCTTGAGGTTAATTAACTCTTCCTTGAGCTTGGAGTTTTCTTGCCTCATCTTCACATAGTCATCATGCTTGTCGGCCTCAACTACCTTCTTGCCCTTGCACTTAGCATTTTGCTCACTAGCAACTTCATCAAGCAAGTCCTCACAAGAAGTAGCTATATCACACTTAACAACCGGGTTAATAGCAACATGTGTAGCAAGATCATTTGAAAGCAATTCATTAGCTATCACAAGTGTGCCATGTTCATTTTTAACTTGGTTGTAGTCATCTTTTAGCAAGTTGTATCTTGATTGGAGCTCTTGTGTTGACCTCTCAAGCTTATCATGTTTCTCATTTGCTTGCTTGAGTGAGGCTTTGAGCTCCCTAGTGCTAGATGAGAGAGATTTGTTCTCAAGCTTCAATTCATCATTAGCACTAGTCAAGTCATCAAGCTTAGCATGCAAGTTATTATTGGCTTTCTCTAGTGATTCACTTTTGCCTTTATACTTCCTAATGAGCTTAGTGTATTTATTGCAAATTTCAATTAGCTCATCATAGGAAGGTGCCTCAAACTCATCATCACTATCATCACTAGAGCTAGCCTCATCATCACTATCCTTTTTTTTACCTTTTTTTTCACCTTTAGCCATGAGGCATAGGTGTGTAGAGGATGAGCCCGGTGATGATGGAGGGGGTGGCGGTGGAATAGATGAACCAATCACCAAGGCGGCCACCTTCTCTTCTTCACTTTCATCTCCGGATGAGTCACTTGAGTCTTCAATGTCGGTGAGCCAATCACCAACAATGTAGGCTTTGCCATTCTTCTTCTTCTTGTGGCAGTTGAAGTTCTTCTTCTTCTTGAATGGCTTGTCATCCTTCTTCTCCTCATCACTTGACTCAACCTTGTTGCCCTTGTTGTACTTGAACTTGTTGTTAGCTTTCTTGTTCTTGTACTTGTCTTTCTTTTCTTTGGGGCAAGCATGAGCCAAGTGTCCAAGTTTGCCACAATTGTAGCAATCCATCTTGAAGAGGGGCTTTCTTGAAGAGCTTGTGAAGAATTTCTTCTTCTTTGAGTCAAACTTGACTCCATTCTTGCTTAGCTTCTTCAACATCTTGGTTGTTTTCTTCACCATGAGAGCGAGATCATCATCATCATCATCATCGCTTGTGCTCTCATACATGACTTTCGTCTTGTGCTTCCGAGGAGGATGCCTTGAGTGCCAAGTCCTTCTTTTCCTCCTTCTCTTTTTCTTTCTTCTTGGAGGAGGAAGATGAGCCACCATCACCAATCTTCATGTACATCTCATGGGCATTGATCTTGCCTAAAATTTGTGTTGGTGTAGCGGCGGAGAGATTTCCTTGGTGAAGCACCGTGACGATGTGGCCATACTTCTCAATGGGTAAGGCACAAAGAATCTTGCATACCACATCGGCCGATTCCATTTGGTTGAGACCGAGCCCATTCAATTCCTCTACAATAATGTTGAGACGTGAGTACATTTCATTTGCATTTTCATTTGCATGCATAGAGAAAGAATTGAGCTTAGCCATAACCAAGTGATAGCGTTCTTCACGCTCACTTTTTGTGCCTTCGTGAACTGCACAAATAGTGGTCCACAACTCAAATGCGTCTTTGGCATTACGCACTCGGTTGAATACATCCTTGCTAATGCCACGAAAAAGTATGTTCTTTGCCTTGGCATTGTGCTTCTCAAAGTTGAGGTCCTCCGCGAAGAGAGTACCTCCCTTTGTGGCGGCTTTGAGCACGCCCACGTCAACGACCTCTAAATAGGCCTCCATACGAACTTTCCAATAAGGAAAGTCGTCTCCATCGAACATGGGAGGTGGTCCATCCCCATGGGACATCTTGCTCTAGGCGGTGAAGCCTAATTTAGAGCAACCTTGCTCTGATACCAATTGAAAGGATCAAGATGCCCAAGAGGGGGGGGTGAATTGAGCTCTTTTTAATTTCTAAACAAGAATTAAACCTATAAAGAGCCAATTAACCCCCTAGTGCCTACCGCTTGTGTGTCCTAGCTAGAAAGCGGTAACAAGGCAATGGAAAGCGAAAACTTCCTACACAATTCTAGTATGAATTGAAAGACAAGTGCGGAAAGTAATGCGGTAATGAAGAGCTAGGGAAAGAGATGCTTGACACGGCAATGTTTTGCCGAGGTATCGAGGAGTCGACACTCCTCCCTAGTCCTCGTTGGAGCACCTCGCAAGGTATAGCTCCCCCTCAATCCCGCGCAAGGGATGAGTGCTCTCTACGGGCTGATTCTTCGCCACTCCGGCTCGGTGAATCGCCCACAACCGATCACAACGTCGATGGAGAGGGGCCACCGACAATCTTCTGGCGATCACCTTCCTCCTAACACCACCGGACCGTCTAGGTGATGTCGATCACCAAGAGTAACAAGCCTCGATCTTCGCTTGACTCACTCAAGCTTCACAACTAGAGGATGCACACTTGAACTCTTGGATGAACTAGAGAGAGGATGGATGGATTCGCGAATCACTCTCTCTCTCTAGGGCTCTTGCTCTCTTCCCAATCTTCTCAACAAACTCAGCAACTCAAATGAGCAAAGGCAAGGTGGGAGAGAAGTGGGAGGGGCTATAAATAGACCCTCTGAAAACTGCCTCGGACTGGCAATTTAAGTTGGCGACGGACGCTCCGTCGACTAGGCGACGGACGGTCCGTCGCATGCCCAACGGCTAGTTTCTGTTCATAGTTGAGGCGACGGACGCTCCGACGCCTAGGCGACGGACGGTCCGACGCCTCTGTCTAACGGCTAGTTCTGACACACTGTTCCCAGCGACAGACGCTACGTCACTGGGCGACGGACGCTCAGCCACAGCGTCCGACGCTGAGTTCTGGCTAGGGTTGAAAAACACCCTCTCTGGAAGGTCGACGGACGCTCTTTACAGCGTCCGACGCCTGGCCAACGGACAGCGTCCGACGGACCCTGAAAAACTTGGCCAGAAAACAACCTCTCTGGAAGGCCGACGGACGCTGTGGACTCAACCACCCAGCGTCCGGTGCCTTTGTCCGACGCGACGGACAGCGTCCGGCGCCCCTGCCAGGAGCGTCCGACGCCCAGAAAACTATTTTAACAACTCTGTTTTTCGTCGCGATGAATATGGAAGTTGTTCTAGGCTATCTTACGGTCACCATAGGCTTGCTTAGAGCTAAGGAAGTCAAGTGTGCACCACACCTAAACATGAAGCTTTCCTAAGTCAAGCTACTAGTCTCAACGCCTCTTAATAGTACGGTCAAAGGGAAAAAGAGAAGCCCTATCTAATTCTAAGTGCCCTTCATCTCCTTATGGCACTTAGCCTATCATTCTAGGGTCTTCATCATGTCTCCTTAAAAGCCGAAACGATATCCATCTTGGGGGCCAAGTGATGACCATTAGAGCCCATTCTCCTTGATCACTATGGCTAAACTACGCATAGCCTCTGCAAAACACACGTTAGCCATAACAATCTCTAATTGTCGTTAATCTCCGAAACCAACTAGGGCCATGATTCTTCACCCATCAAGGTGAGAAAGGAGGCAAACCGAGTGCGCCAAGCGCGAGGAGCCTGCTTTAAACCATAGAGTGACCGGTTAATAATACTTCGATTACCATCAATAGACACAATCAGTGAATACATATAGACCATTAGGGAAGCCACTAGGGGCAGGCCCATGGGCCGTACATCTATTGTCTAACACCGTCAACTATATGTCATGCATCTATGTATGCCAACGATGGCTTGCATTCCGGCGTTCACTCTTTTTGAATTATGGATTATCTGCTTGATGTGTCATTCCACACATAAATCTGTTACTACACGCACCGAAGCGTTTGATCAATGCCCGTGGGAATTCCTAGAAATCGGCATGGCGTGTCAGTAGGAAGAGAGAGGAAATAATTAAGTTTCACGAATGGATTTTTTTTATATAAGTACCAACTTTTTATGAGTTATATAAATAAATTTAAATTTATATAAAATTTATATTAAAACTGAATGTTTAATCTTTTCATTTCATCCTAGATGATATGATAATCTTGTAAACAACATAACTAACTCTTCGTTGAGAGCACCTCCAACAACCATGCATGGACCATTCGGCTCAATTGTAAACTTTCCTTTAGAATATCAAATAAAGCCCTCCATACCGACTAACGTCCAATCAATCCGAGTGAAAGCATACATGACGACTAATCAAACCGGTGCATAGAGGCACTCACTACCTAGGACTAGGAGCTGTAAACATCATGAATGAACTCACTAGCTACCTAGGAGCATTGTAAACATCATGAATGAACTCACTACCTAGGAGCTGTAAACATCATGAATGAACTCATCACTTACGTATGACACCAGGATCGGAAAACGTCCTGGCGAATTGGCAGTTTGGCGCCCGATGTTTCTGATATGCATATAACTATTTTTTTTCTTATGAAGTGCGCACTTCAGATGAAAATCTAAGGAACCTGTAGCAACTGAATGAGCAACGACTGTCCATGGATCAAACAGTCAAACTGATTCAGTCTTATCTTTTTTAATCCAATCTGTCTCATGCTCGGAACCCAACGAAATACAAATGAATCGGATACGAACGGATATCATTTATATATTTTTTTTCATATTTTTATTCGGGCTCGAATATGGATTATGTTAGGTATGTCGGATATGATAAAAGGTTAGATATCGACGTAATGTGAACTGAGCCAACTCAGTTGGTTAGGTTTCTTATGGTGGAACGAACCTGGCTTCAAGTCCTCCACTTGGCACGGGTGCTCACATTTTCCCGACATATTTTATCTCCTCTAAACATATTCGGTCTCGAATATGATCAAAAAATATTCGCACCGTTTGCATCCCTACACTACCAAAATTGTGAAAATTCTCCTAGTGTTTTAAGTAGTAATAAAAACTACACCGCCACTAGTCAAGCACATAGAAATATCACTAGGAGACATTTAGTAAGGAAAGTTTATATTAAATTTTGACTATCAAAATATTAGGAGAAGTCCACCATACTATGAGAAAATTAATATTCTAGTTGTGCTACTCATCACTCATGTATGTCGTGAAGGGGCCAAAGACCAATAATGGTCCTAATGGCATTCGGGGTCTCTGGTACGCATATTTAGAATCACATTTTCTGAAGTGCACACTTGATCTGAAAATCTCGACAAGAACCTGTAGCAACTATAGCGTCCATCCTAACTCTGTCCCTGTCAATTTATTAGTAGACCATATTATTGTGTTCATGACGACTAACTCCTCTCCTCGTCTGGACACTCTAATGTGACAGGAGTGCTAAAAGCCAAAAAGAAATCATTCAATCTCCACCAATTATCATTGCCAACTATGACATTTAAATGATCAATTCATCTCCCTCCCAGGGGAACCCCTTAGGCTCGTTTTTCATGTCATGAAAAAGCCATGGCCATGAGAGGGCCAGCAACCTCATATTCCGGAGTCTGGACACGAGTTAGGGCCAAACAATCAGTCGATAATGTACAGCCATCAAGTATATGTCATGCATCTATCTATGCCAACGATGGCATTCCGCCGGCGTTCACTTTTTTTGAATTATGGATTATCCGGTTGACGTATCACACATAAATCTGTTAATAATACACGCACACGCACCGAAGCGTTTGATCGACGCCCATGAGAATTCCTAGTAATCGGCATAAGCTATGCCCTCAACCTTTCCTGCTGCATAATTGGCCATTGCAGTTAGCTAGGCCAGTCTCACAGTAGGGAGACAGAGGAAATAACTTCCTTCAAAAAAAAAAAAAAGAGGAAATAAGTTCCTTTAAAAAAAAGAGGAAATAAGTTTCAGGAAGGAAACTATTTCGACACAATTACCAACTTCTTACGAGTCATATAATTAACCTTAAATTTATATGAAACTTTATATTAAAAGTGGATGTTTAATTCTTTCATTTCATTTTAAATAATATGACTGTCTTGTAAACAGCATAACCAACTCTTCGTTGAGAGCACCTCCAAAAACGCCTCAATTATAAACTTTTCTTTAGAATATCAACTAGAGCCCGCCTACCATATCGACTAACGTCCAATAAATCCGAGTGAAAGCATACATGATGACTAATCAAACTGGTGCACAGTGGTACTCACTACCTAAGAGCTGTAAACATCATGAATGAACTCATCACTTATGTATGACACTAGGATCGGAAAATGTCCTGGCGAATTGGCAGTTTGGCGCCCGATGTTTCTGATATGCATATAACCGTTTTTTTTTTCTGAAGTGCACACTTCAGATGAAAATCTAAGGAGCAGTCAAACTGATTCAGTCTTATCTTTTTTTAATCCAATTTGTCTCGTGCTCGGAACCCCAACGAAATGCAAATGGACCGGATACGAACACATATCATTTATATTATATGCCGATCGCATCTGCAAGGGCGCCCTCGCCGGCCTTCACCCTCCACCATGCTAGCCCCCCTTCCTTCCCCTCCGACGTCACGTCAGTGGCTGAAGGGAGTGAGGATCCATATTGATTTTAATAAGTTTCTCTAGTAGATCAAGTTTTTAGGGCTAGTGTTTCCATGATAAAGTCTTTGGCATTGGAGTTTTATCTCCTCCCTCCGGCAGTAGTGAAGGAGATGGGTGGAATCGTATTCTTTATGACGGCTCCGTTGAAGATAGGGACAGTAACTTTGACGTCATCATCTTCATCGACATGACGACATAAATATTTTTGTTTCCAGACGGCGACAACAAGACGGAGATAATGTCGTCGCCATGGAATAATTTTCTCCAGTCTTTTCTCCGTTTTGTTGTGGTTAGATCTGACCACGATGAAAGATTAAAGAGAATATTTTTCAGATTAGTCTTCCTTTTTCTTCGGTGGTAGAAAAAAGAAGAAAACACGAGAAAAGAAGAAAAATATCCTCAATTCTACTTACAGGAATGTTTGCGGTCATCCGTAACATGTTAGATTTTGAGTTGTGCTATTCACAACGTGTGTACTATTTTGTAATGCATAGTGTTTATAACGTACTGATGTACCCATGTTTCATATAATATAATTCTTCTTTCGTCGCAAAAAAAACATTTATATTATATATTTTTTTTCATATTTTTATTCAGGTTTAAATATGGATTGTGTCAGCTATGTCGGATATGATATAGTTAGATATCGACGTCATATAAACTGAGTCTAGCTCAGTTGGTTGGGTTCCTTGGGGTGGAACCTGACCCGGAGAGAGGCCAAGGCGACCCAACCTCTAAAAGAATAGGTAGGCCTCTATGGTTCGTTCCACTTACGGTCTAGTCGCTGCTTTAAAAGAATTCGAACATGCCCTATGGTCAAATAGGTCTTCCATTAGGGCGACCGGGAAGACAAGATTCCCGGCCTCAATCTCTACGAGTGGGAAAGAAAAGCTCTAACTTGAGTCAAAAAGCCAATAACCAAGATCAAAAAGCTCGGCGAGCGAGTAGGTTAGGTAAAACCAGGTTCAAGTCCTCGACTTGACACGGATGCTCGTATTTTCCTAAATTTAATGGCGTTGTGATTGTGTAATTCGCAAAAAAATATCGACGTGACAAATATACAATTAGAGTATTTGGATATACATATATATATATATATATATATATATATATATATATATATATATATATATATTATATCGGATGTTGAATAACCTAACTCGGATACGAACTCGGATATAGACAGATCTGATCATTTGATCAAAAAATATTTACTGTTTGCATCCCTACTCATCACTCATGTATGTCGTGAATGGGCCAAATTAAAGACCAATAACGGGGTCTCTGGTACGCATCTTTAGAATCACATTTTCTGAAGTGCACACTTGAGCTGAAAATCTCGGCAAGAACCTGTCGCAACTATAGCGTCCATCCTAACTCTGTTCCTGTTAACTTATTAGTGGACCATATATTGTGTCCAAGACGACTAACTTCTCTCCTCGTCCTCATATTCTGGAATCTTGACACAAGTGCTAAGGGCCAAAGAAATCAGTCGATAATGTACATCCATTAATTATATGTCATGCATCTATCTATGCCAACGATGGCATCCCGGCGTCCACTCGTTTTGAATTATGGATTATCTGGTTGACGTGTCATTCCACACATAAATCTGTTACTACACGCACCGAAGCGTTTGATCGACCACTGGTACAGAAAACATTTTTAGAGGCGGTGATAGAGGCATTTATACATGCGGCCAAGTCCACCGCCTATACTAAGGGTCAGTACTAATCGGCCCACAGTACAGCGGCGGGCTGTGAACCGTCTGTATTAATCCGCAGAATAAAATCGCGTTTTTAAAATCGAAAAAAAGAATTAAATTCTGGGACAAACGCAGTATTAATCCGTCCGTCGAAGTCGCAAGTCGCGCATTTTTTCGCGTAAAATTCGCGAACGCGTTGTTTTCACAGGCGGCTCACTTTGTCAGCCGTCTGTATTAATCCGCAGAATAAAATCGCGTTTTTAAAATCGAAAAAAAAGAATTAAATTATGGGACAAGCGTAGTATTAATCCGTCCGTCGAAGTCGCAAGTCACGCATTTTTTCGCGTAAAATTCGTGAACACTACGGCGCTCCGCCGAGGATTTGCTCCGCCGAGGATTTGAACCTCGGGGATTCAAACCTGAGACCTCACCCTCACGCGGTACCTCCTCTACCACTCCACCCATGACTCACTTGTGTCTAGATTCGTGAGTACTTCTTCATATTTTATACTAAACCAAGTGTAAATTGATTGTTTGAGCCACTAAACGAATTTAAATGAAAAAGTTGTGAACTACAAAGTTTCATAACTTTTCGAAACCTACAACTTTCATGTAGTAAGTTTTTTCATCGGAGGTCGTTTACAAAAATTTAAATTTTAAATTTGACACATTCAAACGTAATTTTCGATGACAAGATGATTTCAAATGAAAAAGTTTTGAACTACAAAGTTTCATAACTTTTCGAGATCTACAACTTTCATGTACAAAGTTTTTCCATCAGAGGTCGTTTACAAAAATCAAAAAAATTAACTGTACAGGTATTTACACAGGCGGTTTATAATGTCAGCCGCCTGTGTAAATGGTTTTACACAGACGGTTCTCTTGCTGGGCCCACCCTATTTTTTGTACTGACGTTATGAAATTGTGAACCGTCTGTGAAAAAAAACAACGTGCCAACAAAAATGATTTTTGTAGTAGTGGACGCTCGTGGAAATTCCTAGAAATCGGCATAAGTCATGCCCTTAACCTTCCCTACTGCATAATTTGCCATTACAGTTAGGCTAGTCTAAGTAGAGAGCTAGAAAGGAAATAAGTTTCACCAAAGAAACTCTTTCGACACAATAACCAACTTTTTATGAGTCGTATAACTAAATTAATATGAAACTTTATATTTAATAAAAGTGGATGTTTAATCCTTTCATTTCATTCTAAATGACATGACAGTTTTCTAAAGAGCATAACCAACTCTTTCTTGAGAGCACCTCCAAAAACCATCGATGATTCGGCTCAATTGTAAACTTTTCTTTAGAATATCAAATAATGCCCTACCATACCGACTAAAGTCCAATCAATGCGAGTGAAAGCATACATGACGCTAATCAAACTGGTGCACAGTGGCACTCACTACCTAGGAGCATGTAAACATCATGAATGAACTCATCACTTATGTATGACACCAGGATCGGAAAACGTCCTGGCGAATTGGCAGTTTGGCGCCCGATGTTTCTGATATCCAAATGCAGTGAAAGGCGAGTCCCCGACGCGCGACTCGGGGGCATCCATCGCCGCCTGCCTGGAGCCGCCCTCCGCGCGTCCTCTTTAGCCACCGCCGCCGTCTCCCTGCACGTGGCGGCGGCGGCCAGCGGCGGGCCCCATGAAGGTTCCCCATCCGCGCCTCACTAGGCCTCCTATGCACCTCCGTGCCTCCTCTATCCCCCTTCTTCTCCGGTACCGGTGGTCCCTGGGCAGAGGCGCGACCGATCCGGCCCCTCCTCGACTGAATCTGTTCCCTCCGCGCCAGGACCTGACCCTTCCGCGTCCGATCGACCGGCGGAAGGTTTAGGGCGGGACGGGGCCGGCGGCCACCGGGAGGAGGCGTGACCGATCCGGTCCTCCACCGGATCTGCGATTCGCCCAGCGGTGCTGCGAGGTGACGACCTGCTCGGGTAGCGGCCGATCTGGCACGCCCCCCGGTGGGCTAGGCGACGCGGACGGTGGCCGACGTACCGACACCGGTGAAGGGGTATGGCGGCGGCGGGCCGATCTGGGTATCTTAGGCCTGGATCCGTCAGCTGCTGCCCCGTGCTACCCCTTCTCAGTGCGGGTGGTGCTTCGACGATGCGGACTCGGGCGGACGTTTGCCTCGGGTCGGGGTCGATCTGGACCCCCAGGCACCGGATGGGGATGGTAGTGTTGGCACCGGCCATGTCGACAAGCCGTCCAACCCGCCCTCCCACAGACCACGTCTCTCCCAAGCGGCCCGTAAATCGGCTCCGACGTCAACATCAAAGGACATCGTCGCCCCCTGTTTTTCTGCTACCTAACTGTATCTGGTGAAGACCCTGCCGATCATCTCCGACATCTTCGTATGTAGGTTCGGCTTGGATGTGCCTTGCAGGATATTGGAATACGAGTGAAAACCCTGCCTTGAGGTGCTGGGCCGGCGGCGATGACGCAATCAACGTCATTTTCTCCCTTGGAGGCGTTGATGAAGTTCCATCTTCCTTTCGTTGATGATGACGTCTGCAGACGTCATTTACCTTCTTAAAGGCATCAACACAAGCACACCCGATCCTAGTCATGCCTGCACTGCGGCATTTGGGACTCAGCTGCGGCGTCAAGAGCAAGCCAAGGACGTCCTCTCGTCGATCAAATAAAGGGTAGAAGCATTTATCGTATTGTTGTATTTGTCCTGATCTATGTATAAGACTATGACTTTTCTCTCTTTTATTTTTCTATCTTTTTTTGAATTTGTTGGTTGTGTATATCCTCGAATGTAGAGGCCGGATATTGAATATACTTTATAAAAAAATATAATTGTTTTTTTAGAGGTGCACACTCAGATGAAAATCTAAGGAGCCTGTAGCAACTGAATGAGCAACGAACAGTCTATGGATCAAACAGTCAAACTGATTCAGTCTTATCTTTTGTTTTAATCCAATCTGTCTCATGCTCGGAACCCGAACGAAATGCAAACGGATCAAATACGGATGGATTTTTTTTTTTCATTTTCTGTTCGGGTTCGAATATGATTTATGTCAGCTATGTCGAATATGATACCGTTAGATACCGATGTGATGCATGCGAAGCCAAAGACCAATAATGGTCCTAATGGCATTTGGGGTCTCTGGTACGCATCTTTAGAATCACATTTTCTGAAGTGCACACTTGAGCTGAAAATCTCGCCAAGAACATGTAGCTGTCTATTGCGTCCATCCTAACTTTGTTCCTGTCAATTTATTAGTGGACCATATTCAGTGGCGGAACTAGGGGGCAGGGGCCGTGGCCCCCATCCATCAGAATGCGAGTATATATGCATGTATGTATATACATACATTATGTATGTATGTATATCCGACCGGCGAGTCATGGTATATATACATATATTATGTATGTATGTATGTATGTATGTATGTATGTATGTATGTATGTATGTATATACTTTGTTGGTTCTCGTATTTTGTTTCGCTGGAACCGTCCCCTTCTTGTTTCGCTGGTTCCGCCACTGACCATATTATTGTTTTGTCTCATATGACTTGTGTCCTTGTTAGCTCTGCATATATGAAAAAAAATTGACTACATCGCTGCAGGCTGTACGTGTACGTGTACGATACGATTACGCTGTATATAGTACTGTACTTCGCCAGCGCTGCTCTGCTCGTGTGAGCCGCGACCCAATGCACCGCACCGCATCTCGCCGTGTCTTTTACTTCAGCGGCCGCGAGCGAGATTTGCAGCGAAGCCAAAAATACTTTGTTAAGCCTCTTATTTGGTATACATCAAGACAAGCCATTCCCTATCACACTATTCTCAATTTGAGAGATAGATCTCCAGTGTAAGATAATAACGCAGAAAACCTTCTAGACAAACTGAAGCAGATCCATATTCTACATACACTGTTCAAAAATTTGATCAAGGACAACACCATGCAATAATGCCGTATTGACTAAGTGCGAATCACTAATTAAGTGGGCCACGATACCGTTTTGTCTCTTTTGTATGCCTGTTGCCTCTCTAGTCTCAATATCGTGGATGTATATATGGTTGGTGCCTTGGTTGGTGGTGCACCGGCCACTTATAAGTTTCAATGCACCTATCCGGTTAT
Source organism: Microstegium vimineum (assembly GCA_022036555.1). Taxonomy (NCBI): domain Eukaryota; kingdom Viridiplantae; phylum Streptophyta; class Magnoliopsida; order Poales; family Poaceae; genus Microstegium; species Microstegium vimineum. The sequence goes on along the minus strand of CM039124.1, from coordinate 370,190 downwards.
AATAGGTGATGTTTTGACTATTAGAATACATTTATCAAATGCAGTAAATATATTTTTATGAAGCTATTTTTGGAGACAAATATCAGTGTCACTTTCAAAGACTTCTACTTTGAATATAAAGAAAGGTAATATGTACTGAAAGTTGAAAATTAATTAATTTATGATAACTTGAAAAAAAACATCAACTACTCTCGACGAATCCAGACAGTGTTTCAGGATTTTTAACTATTCATCATAATTACGGATATTACTCATTCGTTTGTTAGTTTCGATGATGTGGCACGTCACGTTGTTCGGAAGCCCAACTTGGCAGTCTCAGGGTTTTTTTTTTAACTATTTATCATAATTACGGATAGTACTCCTCACATCTCTCTCTCTCTTGTTCTTTCTTTCTTTCCACTCATCGACGTGTAGGCCCCACATGTCATTTCCTCCTTCAACCTCCGGCCATAACCAAGCAGCGAAGGGAGAGGAGGAGCTTGTGCGGTTTGCGTCCTTGGCCTGTGTTGACGGTCCTTAACTCATATTTCTAACCACTAAATAAATTATAAAAGAGGAGAAATAAGCAATCTTATGTGCATATAGATTTATTATTGACCTAGTCCACATGTATTTGGAGATTTATGTTTTGCATGACTTCTACACGAATACATGGGAAATCATACCAAAAGACATTTTCCAACCAGGCATAAACGTTGAATTGTCCAAGAGAATAAATAAGAAGGTCCAATTTACCCAACATATTTGGGAACAAAACCATCCAAGGATTCATCTAGGCTCATCCAAGAGTCCATCGGACAAAGTCGGTAGAGAGAGGAGGCACCCTGGTTGCGGCCACACCCCTACTTGGCCCAACTTACCCAACATATTTAGGTACGAAACCATCCAAGGAGTAGTCATCTATCAGTACCGAGGAGCCACCCTGGCTGCGGCCACACCCCTACTGGGCCCAACCGCCCCATTTTTGCATGGCGGTTCTGATGGAGTGATGGTTTCACCCAGGTTCAAGGTATCTAGAATGCAGTTTTGAGGTCGGGTTGCTATTTTCATGTGGAGAGAGATGTGAGGGAGAGTTCGACGCAAAAGTTTCGGATTTGTTGATATCCTTCCCCCCACTTGTACCTCAACAAACATTGGCATGTACCTCAATGGGTATTCAGTAAGTGTTCGTGATTCGTATGGTTCTAAGTCTTTTGATTAGTTCAGTTTACATTTATTTGCTTGCAGGTTCATCGTTTGTTCTCATAACGAATGCTCTAGTAGAGGGCTCTAATAAAGACGGACAACCCTAATCACGCTAGAGTAGTAGTCGATACAGTGGATGAATCTGGTTTTAAAATCTATGCATCAACATCTCAAACACACGTTACATATCAAAATAATTAGAGCAGACCTAAGGATCGAATATGGAGCATCAACATCTCAAATACACGTTACAATTCAGGGATATTGAGAAGGCAATGGAGAGGAAATTAAAGCACAAGGGGAGAAAAAACTGACCTCAAAGTCTCGAATGGTACGAGATCAGATCAGTTAAAGAACAAGCATGAACATCGGTGTACGTAAGAGCAGCTCCAATGTATAATGTTGAGAAGGGTGCAAAGAGTTGACACCTCAGTTGGTGCTTTGGTAGTTAAAAGTGGTTCAATGTGTAAATTTCTTAGCACAAGCTAAGATGGTCCTACAACCAATAAAATATCCTGCTAGTTGGCATGTCAACGGTTGCAAAGGGTAACAGTCGAGTGAACAGTACTCTGCCCTGCATTTTTTTATTTCAAGCATCGGGTGCTCAGTTTGGCTGCGGGTGTTGGTGGGTGCTAGGATAACACCTGCAGTCCAATGTGATGCACCTACTTTTGCGATTTCTCTCTTCTTCTAGCACCCTCTTAGCTAGTACGTTGGAGCTGCTCACCAGGGGCGAATCTCCCCGACGCCCCGACCCCACAACTTTGGCAAAACTAGTACATCAAAATCACTATTCATCACAGTTTGTTAATGATGCTGGCCCTGTTGTATAACTTTGATGACGACCCTAGTAAATTTCATGGCTAGATTCGGCCCCGCATGAAACGGCGGCCACAGGAACATCATAGTAGGAAGAAGAGCAAGATATTTTCAAGGAAGAAATGACAGAGAGATAAAATACAGATCGAGAATTGGGGAGGGGAACATGCACGGTGGGAGCAGAATAAGAGCTAGCGCAGAGGACAACCAATTCTTTCGGAACTGGTTTTAATTTTGTGCACAGATTTAGCTCCCGTTAAAGCAAGAGATGCATCACAGATCTTAAAGTCAGCGTGCAGAAATTTGCCAGATATACTATAAAGAAAACTGACGATAGATAAATAGTAAAATTCAATATCGATACATCGTTCAATATATTTTTGTACTAAATTTATTTGGTAATACAAATATTACTAATACTTTTTAGAAACTTAAGATTGACTCGCACGGATTCTATAACCATATTTAATTTAAAATGGGACAGATGCAGTATTTTAGGATCGCAAAAGCATATGGTTTAGGGTTTAGGGAAGCGTGCATGTCTGAGTCATGGCCATGGGCCATGGCCCATCTTAATCTTAATTGTACAAGTGAGCAGGGAGCTTGGGCTCAGGTAGGGCCTCGAGCGGGACCTTTCGCGGCATGGACAGCCCGAATTTCTCCTCCACGCTCAAGTCGTCCACACCCACGCCGTCAGGGAGCCTCCATGCAAAGGCGTGGAGAAGGTTCGCTAGTATCAGCTGCACCATCTTCATCCCGAGGCCGAGGCCCGGGCACATCCGGCGGCCGGACCCAAACGGCAGGAACTCCAAGTCGTGGCCCTTCACATCCACTCTGCTCCCCACGAACCTCTTTGGCCGGAACTCCTCCGACGCGCCGCCCCATAGAGCTGGGTCGCGGGCAATGGCCCAGACGTTAACGAACACGCGCGTGCCGGCTGGGATATCGTAGCCGCCCACGGAGGTGTCCTCGCGAGACAGCCGGGGCGCGAGCAGCGGCCCCACTGGGTGCACGCGCATGGTCTCCTTCACCACAGCCTCCAGGTACGGGAGGCGCGGGATGTCCGCCTCACTGACCAACCTGCCACGGCCGACGACGCGGTCCAGCTCCTCTGTGGCCTTGGCCATGGCCTGGGGATTCCTTAGAAGCTCCGAGAGAACCCACTCGATGGTAACCGCTGAGGTATCCGCGCCAGCGGCGATGATGTCCTGCATGTATGCATGCATCATCAGATGATGTCCTACAGAATCACATGGACGCAGAGAATGATCAAAGTGAAGTCTTTCACTACCAGAATGAATGCCTTGATGCCATCCCGCTCTATGGGAGCATCCAGGCTGGCATCATCAGCGAGCTGCAGCAGCTGGTCGACCATGTCGCTCGGCACAAAGTCCGCACCCTGCCGTCGCCGGCGCTCACTGTGCTCGTCCAGCACCTGCTCCAGGAACGCGTCGAACATTCCGCTCAGCCTTTTCATCCTCTTGACGTACCCCCGCGGGTCCAGAAAGCCGAGCCACGGGATCACGTCCCCGACGGTGACCACGCCGTTGAGGAAGAAGAACTCCTCCATCATCCACCGGAACGTCTCCGGTGGCATCAGCGAGCCGGCGCCATCGAAGACGTACTTCTTGCCCAGCGCCATGCGCGACACCATGTTCAAGCTCGCCAGGGAGATGTGGTCCTTGACCACCACCACCGCGCCCCGACCGTCGCGGGATGCGGACGCCGACATCTCCCGTAGCATGCAGCGCACCTCGTCGATGCGGATATGCTCCGTCGATTTCATCCGCCCCGCGCTTAGGAGCTCGTTCTGAAAAAGCTTGCGCCCCTGCCGCCAGTACGCGCCGTACGGCGCCATTAGCACGTCGGAGCTGTTGTAGAAGACGTACCTACCGGTGGCTATCGCCGGACGGTCGAGGAACGCCAGGTCGTGAGTCTTGAGGAAGAACCTCGCCATGTCAACCGTTGAGCCGACGACGATTGGGCAGGAGCCAAACCGGAGCGACATGAGTTTCCCGTACCGCGCGGAGAGCTCGTGCATTGAGCGGTGAGGGAGAGGCCCGATCAGGTTCAGGTTGCCAATCACTGGCCATGGCCGAGGGCCTGGCGGCAGCGTGTACTTGCTGGACCACCACCGCCGGCGAAGGAGCACGGCTACAAGGAATAGCACGACGCCGAGGAGAGAACACCACGTCCATGTCTGCAGTAGCTCCATCAGGGATGTGGAGGGCGCGTGTTTGTTTCTATTATGTAGTCCGCTAAGAGTGTGTTTTATTAACTTATATATACTAGTTTCGTACGCGTACATTACTATGGGACAATTAAACTTGTTTAAACAGTATAAGTACGCATGATAAGATAACCATACTCTAAAAATTAAATACATATATTAAAGTAACATTTAATCCAAAAGTGAAATTATACATGCTACAAAAATTACAGGTAGTGTATAGACTTTTCCATGATGCGGCTAAAATAATATTTTAAAGAATACTAGTACTAGTCCACTAAATGATGCGGTACTCACCTGTTCAGCTCTACAGATGCGGTACGAATGCTTTAGCCAACTAAGTCATCAAAACTGTGACAATTGCGGTCATGTTTAGTTCACTTCAAAATTCTAAAATTTTACCAAATTCTCTGTCACATTGAATCTTTGGGCGAATGCATGAAGCATTAAATATAGGTAAAAAATATAACTAATTGCACAATTTACCCGTAATTTTCGAGACAAAATTTTCAAACCTAGTTAATTCATAATTGGACAATAATTATCAAATACAAACAAAACGCTACAATAATTTACATCCAAAAGATTTTGGATCTAAACTAAACATCATATTTTTGTCGTTTTGGAGCCAAACACCATGGCTAACTAAAAAGTCAAATTTTTTACTTTTTTTGTCACCCAAACCAGAAATTTAGTCACTGGTTTAGGTGACTAAAGTTTAGGGGAGAAAATCCAAACATGACCTAAGCTGGACACCAACTTGTTATAAATACCCATACAAAATACATGAACCATGCTTTTTTTTTTGAGATTACACAGTACAACGCAGACACTCAACACGTACGCACACTCGCCCCTACGAACACATTCGAAGGACTGAGCCAGCAAATCTTAAAGTTGATGAAGTCACCGCTGTCGGCGGGAACGTCGCCTATCACTTAATGTATAGCGCCGGAAAATCTGGAATAAATCCAGAATAAAGTGTCGCACCCCGGATTTGAACCCTGTGTGGGAGCTCCCCAACCAATGACTTTTGTCATTGCGCCGTGAACCCCTTAACAATACACGAACCATGCTGTGAGCCTGTGACATGAACTAGACCACCAAATTTTCCTTGCAGAGTGTTGGCCGGCGATGGACGTTGCCTTAAGCACCATCGTGGCCGTCATCGCCCTTCTCATCCCGGCACTGGTGACACTAGCGCCACCGGCACTGCTTGCACTAGTGCAAATATTAGGGCAGCGGCCTGGCCATAACCCACCTCCGCCGCCGCCTGAGCCCAGAGCCATTCGCTTATTCGGCCACCTCCAGCTCTGACAAAGAAAGAAGCCACTCCGATCCACCGCGCACCCTCGCCCTCCTCGCTGACCGCCATGGTGATGTTCTGGGCCTGCGATTCGGCTCCTCCAACCGAGTTGCGGCTTGTCCAGCCGCGCGCCCAGCACAGCAGACACCTCGTTCGGCAACCGCGTCCACGACTGCTGTCCGCAAGGAACTGGGGATCCTCTGCTTTGAGTGGTCAACCATCGGCCAAAGCCTACAAAATTTTTATGATGCTTGATAAGGTGGGGTGTCGTGTGGCGTTTTGCTTTTGACGCTCGGACGCGCTCTTAGAGGAGGCTAATAATAAAGTCAAGGTTGGCTGTAAGGATTTTTTATAGTCTTTTCTTAGCCCACAACATATAATGGTTTGCTCTTTTCTATGCATATAGGGTTCACTTGTCTCTCTCACAAACTTTCTTGATTATTGTATCTAGGTTGGCTGTAAGTTTACAGTTCACTTCTCCCCTCTTTTCTCCTCTTCACATCCGCATTTAGCCAATCAGCATTTAGCCAATCTACAGTCTTCTATTATACTTGCTCTTTGGTCAGTCTTAATAAAGGGTTTCACCTCTCAGTTTCCAACACAAATAGCTTATCACAATGCGTAATTTCATAGCATAGTTTCACATATCTTTTAGTCACTAATGAGTCCCACCTCTCTCTCTTTTTTCCTTTCTTCCCTCCCCTGCGATTCTTTTTTTCTGCCTCTCTTGCGATGGATGCCGAACAGCCTGGGGACGAAGCAACAACGGACGGAGGCAGTGGCGAAGCTCCTGCTCGCCCCGCGACTTGACCGACAGAGCCCACAGCGGAGCTCCCGCTCGCCCCCGCGCCATGGCCGGCAGACCTCCCGCTCGCCCCCAAGCCCTGGCCGGCGTCGCACGCAGCGGAACTCACGGCCGGCGCTCGCGCTTGCCCGCAGCCGGCACTCACGCAGTCGCGCTCGCCCTCGCCCACCGTCGGCGGAGCTCACAGCCGTGCTCGCCCCTGCGCCCCGACCGGTGCTCGCGCTCTCGCGTGGCAGAGGAGCCGCGTGAGCCGTCGCGCAAAGGAGTCGCGCGGCAGAGGAGTCGCGTTCCGCAGAGGAGTCGCGGCGGCGGCCTCCTCGCCGGCCCAGCTCGCGGCGAGGGCGCCCCACCCGTGCGGCCACGCCCGACGGCTTCACCCGCAGCGGAGGCGCCCCGCTCGCGCGGCCCCGCCCGGCGGCCTCGCCCACGGCGGAAGCAGCCCCGCCCGCTCCCGGCGACCTCCTCCCGAGGCGCCCCACCCGCGCGCCATGTCCGACGACCTCGTCCGAGGCGGAAGAAGCAGCCCGACTCGCTCCCGGCGATCTCGTTCCGTCGTTCAGCCGCGTTACGAATCCCGCTCGGTGGGGATGAAACAAAGGAGCCCCTCAACGCGAGTTTCAATTCGGTTTCACGGTTTTGGAAACTGCCCTGTGGGCTGCGGTAGGCGGTAGCGTCGTGGGGATGAAACGAATCCTTTCTCTCTCCTGCTCGTTTTATGAAAAAAAAAATGCTCGTTTCTCTCTGCTGCTGCTGCGGTAGTGCTGTGGTCAAGTCTCGAGATGCTAATGAATGTTATAGTGGACACGATTTCTATTAGGACGTCCTGTCTGATGTAATTTTACCCTAAATAACCCATAGATGTTTCTTCTTCCCTCCTTTTACCTATATGTCATTATAAAAGATTAATATTACATTACCTATTGAAATTTTGAAAAGTTTTTTAAGGCCTCTTTGGAACATAGGATAGGAAAATCACGGGAATTAAATTAAAGTACATCACTTCTCCAATCCTACAGGAATTGTAAACATAGGAATATACTTGCTAGACCTCAGGAAAACCTGCAGCACATGTTGCTCATAATTTGAATTCAATCGAGCAACAGAACCAGCAAAGCAGAGGGCCTCCATGCTGCTGGGCCATCTGGCCAACAAGGCCTCGGCAGCTTGAGCCATTCATTTGCACAGCCCAGAGCAAAAGGCACAGCCTCCAGTCGCGCTTGCTCGGCGCCCGCGTCGATCGCTCGCTCGGCCGGCGGCGGCGGCCGCTCCAGTCCTCCACAGCTCCACGCACCCGCCACGTCGCTCCACTGGCTTCATTCCTTCCTGCGCACCTGTGCGGCTCCACCGACTGCCTTGCCGCGCGCCCGCGCCGGGACCGGGAGTCGACCGGAAGCCGGAGGCGCGTCAGATCCAGGTCGTTCGGTGGCTGGGCGAATTCAAGAGGAACGAGATCTCACCTTGGAGGAGTTGGATTCGATGGCCAGCGACGGCAAGCAGACCTCCGCTCTGCTTCAGCTCTGGTTTGGTAGGGTCAACAACGCGCGAGAGAGGGTGTCAGCGGCGCGAGCGAGCGCCATCTTTTCGCGACAGGAAAGTTACCAAGAGGTCTGATCTCTTGGAACATTTCCTGTGAAATCACGGTCTTGAATGCGATCCTATGGAATTGTTCCCGTAACTTTCCTGTGAACAAAAGGGCATCCATAGTAAAAAATCCATAGGAATGTAATCCTTCGAAAATCCTGCAATTTCTCCTCCGATCCAAAGGGGCCTTAGAAATTTTATCTAAGTTTCTTTTACCTATGTATCATTTCCGTCAAATTCACCTCGTATGGACAGCGGAAAAGACGATTTTACCTTTATTTGTAGAGTGTATCAAAATTTTCATTATTTCCTCTAGTGACACAGTAACGACAAGTGTTGTCAAAAACTTTACTTTTTCCTCCAGCTTTAATTAGAGATTAGAACTACAGATTTTTATGGGTCCTCAAAGGAATTCATGGAACTCGATATTAATTATACCAACATATAGATAGTATGAAAAATAAAATTATGTTTTTATGTATAAATATTTTTGTATTTTACAATAGAAGAAAAATATATCAAGGTTGTATAAAATAAATTATTATTTTTAACTTATAGAAAAGGTAAAACATAAATAGATATGTACCAAACTCATTGTCATTTTTCATAAACATTTGATAGTTTTCTTCTCCCATTGACACCACCAACATGTTGGCTCTATATAGTATGGAATAACCGATGAGGACGACAATTATGCATGATTAATGAAATAATATGTGTTTGATTAGTTTCTATATGTGAGCAGTAGGATGGGGACACACATCCACTAGCGGAAACAGAGGCGACACGGCAAATATTGTTTAACCCTCGACAAAGCCTTCGTCGAGAGCCGCTCTCGGCAAAGAGGACTCGTGTTGACACCGTTTTTCAGCACGTGTCAAATGAGTTGAGACTTGTGTTGATCAGTAGCCATTTTGTATCGGCATCGGAGAGTCATCGGTCAAACTTACCGATGAGAATGAATACTGCAAGACAGACAAGTTTGATGCCGATGGAAGGTGGACGATTATTGCCGATAGGCATTAATTGGTAAAGACAAGTTAATGGAAATGGGGAGATTGCCGATTGGATGGCGTTACCGATAAGGAGAGCTTGCCGATGGGCAAAGTCTGCCGATGGAAGGTATTGTCGATAAGAGGTGACATGGATGACGTGAGCATGCAGTTGTCGATGACGCTAAAAGGAAAATTACGGATTGGAAGGGTATGTTGATGGAAAGTTTCATCGGGAAGAAGACATAAGGAAACTGGTGATTTTTGTACCAGTATTATTATAGAAGTTTGAGTCTGACTCTTGTACGAGTCATTTTTGTTTCCTTAATAATAGAAAGAGTTTGTTTAGGTAAAGATTGTTTCTGTTTGATCCGACTCCTGCGCGAGTCAGTTATTTCCTTAGAAATAGGAGTTTTATTTAGGGAGGGTACGAGTCGTGTCCATGTACAACTCCCCGTGTGGGAGTATAAATATGTGACCGAGGGTTACGTGAAGGACAACCAACATATATCAATCAAATCAATTATTCTTATTTACTTTTACTGTAATTTATCCTTTTACCGCATTAGTCTTAGTCTATTTACGAGTTCTTCAAGTCTTGACGGGCTGCATCTCTTCGATCTCCGTCAAACCCTTGCAAGTTCCGCGTGGGAGTAATCTGAGCCTTGACATCCGGGCGCATCGCTGTTGTCTCGTTTAGCTCTGCTCTAGTTATCTTGATCAAATCTGAGTCTTGGCATCCGGGCGTATCGCCGTTGTCTTACTTGGATTTTGTTCTAGTTATCGTCCTTGTTGATTAACTGGTCAAATCGACTGGCACACCTTGGATATCGATTTCGGGTAATAGCCCGAGGTGTTCGCAGATCCTGACGCTTTTTGTGTCAACACCTCTTTTGGCACACCCGGTGGGACACAATTATACATCTATCATGGGTGATCATACTGACGTCAACCAGGGGAACATCATCGAAGTCTCCGAGGCCGATCTAAAAGATGATCAGAGGCTAGCTATGGAGCGGGCTATGGAGGACTACAAGCAATTGTATCTGAAGTCCTTCAGCCTAAACAGGAGTGGCAAAGTCATCCAGAAACAAGATCTGCCGTTGCCGCGGCAGGTCACGTATGATGCCAATCCTGGTAAGTTGCAAGAGATGGTTAATTTTGCCTTAAGTCAAGCATTAATTAGCCACTCCAATGTGCTATCCAATACTGTGTACAATGTTGTTATGCAATCGTTCAAAGAAGGACAAGCACCTCAATATGTTGGTCCAGCGTATCATCAACCTGGATCGGCATCTATAAACCCATCGGCGGCTCTAATGACATCTACTCCTGTGGATCCGTCTGCCGATGTGGCTACACCGCCAAGGCCAAGTCCTGAAAGCGTCACCAAGCTTAGTGCGGATCCAGTGGCGTTGGCAATGTCGGGACCTGCTACTCAGAATCATCCAGCTCCTGCCAACTGGTGGGGATACGGTATGCCTTCAGTTCCACCTCCTGGTTCCAATCTGGTGCAGGGAGACAGTTCAGCTTGGAAGGGCTCCACGGCATCGACAATGCAATCACAGCCGATGATCCCTATGATGTATTACTCTACATCTTCTCCAACTATACAAGTGCCATTAGAAGATTTTCAGGTGGTAATCCCTAAAGTACCTCTGATGCCACCATCGGCGAACTCTATGCCGATGCAACACAGTGTAGCAACTGGTAGCCAACCTATGGTGGTAAATTCTCAAGCTAGAGTACCAAGATCTCAAGGTAACCTAATTTTTGATTGTTCCAAAATACAGGAACAACATGCTCCAGTCAGCTATCAACCATCAATAAATTATATACCGATGATGTACAATCCTGGTTGGGCTGCTCCACCGTCGATTCAGCATCAGGTGATACAACCCGAGAATCAATACTTGGCAAGTTCTCAAGGCGGAACATCGGCCCAACAACCGATGAATGTAACGTCACAGTATAACCCAATGAATGCGCTAAGTTAACCATCGGTGGGTCGGCCGATGCATAATGTCCAGATGACTGGTGCTGCGCCCGTTCCGATTACACCAAATTATCTTCCGTTAGGGTCTGAAGGGGCACATCAGCTGGCTCTACCAGTCAGCAACCAGCCAATGAGTCGGCAGGAGCAGGATGCATATTGGACCGATAAGATTGCCGAAGTAATGAAAGAACAATTCGGCATTAAACCTAAGGTTAATACGTATTCTTATCGGACACCATATCCTCCAGCATATGACTTGATTCCTCTCCCAAATCGGTACAAGGTGCCTGATTTTACAAAATTCTCCGGCCAAGATGATACGTCAACGATGGAGCATATCAATCGCTTCATTATCCAGTGCGGGGAAGCTGCCAGTAGGGAGGAGCTGAGGGTGAGATTGTTTTCATCATCATTGTCTGGATCGGCATTTACATGGTTCATGTCATTGCCTCCGAATTCTGTAATTACATGGGCCGATCTAGAGAAACAGTTTCACAAATATTTCTTCGCGGGCGTACACGAAAAGAAGCTTACCGATTTGGTCAAGATGAAACAGCGTAATGACGAATCGGTGGAAAGCTTTGTCCAGAGGCTGCGGGATGTAAAGAACAAGTGTTACAACCTAGTACTTGATGATCGGCAGCTAGCTGATTTGGCTTTCCAAGGACTACTGCCGCATATCAAAGATAAGTATGCGTCTCAAGAATTTGAAAGCCTAAGTCATCTAGTGCAGAGGATTGCCGATCAGGATGTCAAAACTTTTGAGCCCAGGAAGACTTGGAACAAGAAGATTTCTTTTAACGGGCAAGAAGAGGACTCTGAATCAGATGAAGAGGTAAGTATTGACGCGGCTGAATGGGTCAGGGATAAGAAGTCGGTATCTTGTCCGTTTGGCCAAAAAGAAGCCGAGAGATTTACTTTTGATATCACCAAGACCGATAGGATGTTTGACTTATTGCTTCAAGAAGGGCGGATGAAGTTGGCGCCCAACCAAGTAATTCCATCGGCCGAAGAACTCAGAAAGATCAGGTATTGCAAGTGGCACAATGCGACTTTGCACAGTACCAATGACTGCAAAGTATTCAGGCAGCAGTTGCAGTCAGAAATTGAATCTGGACGAATCAAATTTGAAAATTCTAAAGCCCAGAAACCAATGAAGATTGATCAGCACCCGTTTCCGAACAATATGGTGGAGACTAGTGGCAAAACTAAAGTGCTGACATCGGAAGCTGCCAGGAAGAATGCATCGGTGGATCCTAACCATCAAGTAGCCGAGCGTGATGAAAGGAAATTTACCGATGATAGGAAAGGCAAGAAAGTTGCCGATGGAAGTAGTAGTGCCAAGAGGGCTCCTGGTGTTATAATCACGCATAAGCAACCCAGGAAATAGTATCGGCAATCGCGAGAAGAGCGACATCGGAAGGAAGAAGAGGAGCACCAAGAATGGCTTCGGCATAAGGACCACTGGAAGTGTCCCTTCTTCGTTCACTGATGGGAAGAAGGCATCAAGCTATCCATTGCCGATAATTGTCCTGAATGCAATGGATACTACTCTACTGATCGGTCAGAGAAGAAACCTCGCTTTGACGATCGGACATCCAGGTACGCTAGGCCGCTCAGGGAGAAGAAATCGGCACATGACCGACTGGAGGGCAAGCTCAACGCGCATGATAGGCTTGGCAGGCATGTTTATCAGGAGGAGCTTGAAGAGATGGCCAGTGCAAGAGTGCCTGATGAAGAGATACTCTCCAGAGATCCAAACATAAGGAGTGGTGCCGATGCAAAAGCAGTGAAAGGCAGCACCAGCCTGTTTGGAAAACCAAGCTTCCTCAGTGGTGCCCTAAGGGTCTAACAAAGACTCAAAAAAGAAGAATTCAGCCCGAGCGCCGAAATGACTTATATGACAGTGAAAATCCGTCAAAGGAAAAGCAATGGAGGCCAAAACACAAGGATAGGGACCCATCGGCAGAAATCAATATGGTCGTCATATTGCCGATGGAGTTCATGGCGCCTGTCAGTGATGAGGAAGAAGCTGCTGAAATAGCACAATTAGTGTTGGATCCGATGGCGGCTGTCTTTGAGAAGCCTGCTGACGATGAGAGGCGGCACCTGAGGGCTTTGTTCGTTAAGGGCAAGGTAGATGGGCAACCGGTAACCAAGATGTTGGTAGATGGTGGAGCGTTGATCAACATAATGCCATATGTCATGTTCAGGAAGCTTGGGAAAGGCGACCAAGACTTAGTCAAGACGGACATGAAGCTTAAAGATTTTGAAGGCAATGTGTCGCCAGCTTTGGGAGCCGTTTGTGTTGAATTAACCATCGGCAGTAAAACTTTGCCGACAACCTTTTTTGTAATCAGTGGCAAAGACACTTACAACTTGCTCCTGGGAAGGGATTGGATCCATGCCAATTGTTGTATCCCTTCTACTATGCATCTGAGTCTTGTGCAGTGGGTCAGAGACAAAATTGAGGCTGTCCGGAGTGAGACCCCGTCGATTGTTGCATCAGCAGAATCAGAAACTTATGAGCAGACCAGGTGCATATCAGGTGAAGCTTGGGACACATAATTCCTCAAAGTTGTCGATTACCAAATTACACCGATCCAAGCAGTCGGTCCTGAAGAAGAGTTTTGATGGATCGATTCGTCGATGATGGAAAACTGGGACAAGGGTTCACATCGGCAGATGATTTAATAGAAATGGATATCAGCGATGGTAGTAAGCATAGGCCTACTTTTATTAGTGCTAAGTTAGATTCCCAATGTAAGCAGCAATTGATTGACTTATTAAAAGAATATAAAGATTGTTTCGCTTGGGATTATACGGAGATGCCTGGTTTAGACCGATTAATAGTCGAACATCGGTTGCCTATCAAATCTGGTTTCCAACCACATCGGCAACCTGCGCGCCGATGTAATCCTACGGTGTTGCCTGACATTAAAGCTGAAATTACAAGGCTAATTGAAGTTGGGTTTATTTGGCAATGTCGATATGCCGATTGGATTTCTAATGTGGTTCCTGTGTATAAAAAGAATGGGAAACTCCGTGTTTGTATTGATTTCAGGAACCTCAACAAGGCTACACCGATAGATGGTTATCCGATGCCCATTGCTGACCTGCTGATTGATGCTGCTGCTGGACATCAAATCATTAGCTTCATGGATGGTAATGCTGGATATAATCAGATATTCATGGTTGAAGAAGACATATCCAAGACCGCTTTCAGATGTCCAGGCCATGTCGGTTTGTTTGAGTGGGTTGTCATGACTTTTGGCTTGAAGAATGTCGGTGCTACTTATCAAAGGGCGATGAATTTTATCTTTCATAAGTACATCGGCACGATAGTCGAAATCTATATTGATGATGTGGTGATTAAATCTGGAAGCTTTGAAAAGCATCTTGCCGATTTGCGAAAAATCCTAGAATGCACAAGGGAGCATGGTTTAAAGATGAATCCTAACAAGTGTGCATTTGGTGTATCGGCAGGTCAATTTCTTGGTTTTATGGTACATCAGAGGGGCATCGAGATCGGCAGAAAATCTATTGATGCAATTAACAAGGTAGTTGCCCCTACGAATAAGACTGAGTTGCAATCCTTGATCGGCAATATTAATTTTATTAGAAGATTTATATCCAACTTGTCTGGTAAGATTAAATCTTTTAGCCCTTTGTTAAAATTGAAAGGTGATCAAGAGTTTACATGGAAAGAAGAACAGCAGTTAGCCTTGGAGGAGATCAAGAAATATTTAGTGAACCCTCCAGTCTTGGTTCCACCTCAGCACGGGAAATCTTTCAGGTTGTATTTGTCTGCCGATGATGGTGTTATCGGATCAACTTTAATCCAAGAGTTTGAAGGGAAAGAATGCGTAATTTATTATTTAAGCAGAAGGCTGGTAGATGCTGAGACCAGGTATTCGGCCATAGAGAAATTATGCTTATGCTTTTATTTTTCTTGCATAAAACTATGACATTACTTATTGTCGGCTGAATGCACTGTTATCTGCAAAGACGATGTGGTTAAGTACATGCTATCTATGCCGATATTGAGTGGCAGAATCGGTAAATGGATTCTAGCACTTTCAGAATTCGATCTAAGGTATGAATCAGCTAAATCGGTTAGAGGTCAGGTGATGGCCGATTTTGTCACTCAGCATTGTAATGTACTGAATTCTATAGAGATTGCTCCTTGGACTTTGTTCTTTGATGGATCTACATGCAGAGAAGGGGCAGGTATCGGCATTGTCTTGATTTCACCCCGTGGACGAAAGTATGAGATTTCACTGCCAATTGTTGCCACCTCAACGAACAATCAGGCCGAGTACCAGGCTTTATTAAAGGGGTTGGAATTACTCAGAGAGGTACGTGCCGATGCTGTTGAAATCTTCGGTGATTCCATGTTAGTGATCAACCAATTGATTGGAACATATGAATGCCGAAGTGAAGCTTTAATTGCAACCCATGAAAGGTGCTTGCAGTTATTAAAAGAATTCAAGGAATACCGCTTTGAATATGTTCCCAGATTGCATAATGAAGAGGCCAATCGGTTAGCACAGAATGCTTCAGGATATCAGCCGATTCAAGAAGTCATGACATCGGTGGCGGTTGCCAATGACTGGAGAAGAGAAATTGCCGATTACTTAAGAAATCCTTCTAAGAAGGTTGAAAGGAGTCTAAGGTTTCAGGCTACCAAGTATGTGCTCCTTGACGATGAATTATATTATCGGACAATTGATGGAGTTTTGCTCAGGTGCCTTAGTAGAGAAGAATCGAGGGAATTGATGGGCGAAATACATGAAGGTGTGTGTGGGGCACATCAATCGACATTTAAGATGAAGTGGATGATTAGGCGGAATGGATATTATTGGCCGACGATTCTTGAAGATTTCTTCAGTTATTTTAAAGGGTGCCAAGATTGTCAGAAGTTTGGTAATGTCCAGAGGGCGCCTGCGTCGGCAATGAATCCTATAATCAAGCCTTGGCCATTTAGGGGATGGGCCATTGATCTCATCGGTCAGATTTATCCGCCATCAAGTAAGGGGCATAAGTTTATACTTGTCGCTACCGATTACTTTACAAAATGGGTTGAGGCGATTCCTTTAAAGAAGGTGACATCGGCAAACATGGTAGATTTTGTAAAAGAACATATTGTTTACCGATTTGGTATTCCTCAAACTATTACTACCGATTAAGGAACTATGTTTACATCAGGAGAGTTTGATGATTTTGCTGCTAGTATGGGTTTCAAGGTGTTAAACTCTTCTCCTTATTATGCTCAAGCTAACGGTCAGGCTGAAGCAACTAATAAAGGAGTCATTAAGCTTATCAAACGCAAGATTGAAGAAAACACTAGAAGGTGGCATGTGGTTTTAAATGAAGCCTTATGGTCGTATTGGATGGCTTGTCATGGTGCAACCAATGTTTCGCCGTATCAGTTGGTCTATGGACACGATGTTGTCCTGCCTTGGGAAATTAAAACTGGTTCTAGGCGTTTGTTTTCTCAAGATCAATTAATAGCCGATGAATATGATATCCTTATGAAGGATGAGTTAGAAGATTTAGCAAATCATCGGTTGAGGGCTTTGATCAGTATTGAAGAAAATAAGAAGAGGGTTGCCAGATGGTATGACAAGAAAGTAAAGATGAAGGAATTTGCCGATGGTGATCTGGTGTGGAAATTGATTTTGCCGATTGGGACTAGGAGTTCTAAGTTTGGAAAATGGTCTCCTAATTGGGAAGGTCCATTTCGGATAAGTCAGTCTGCTCCTGGTAATGCGTATATTTTAGAAACCCTCGAAGGGGCTGCGTTTCCCAGAGCGATCAATGTCAAATACTTGAAGAAGTATTACCCTAGTATTTGGGTAGATGCGTGAAGAGCCAGTTCGAGTACCGATAAAAAGAAAAAAAGTTACTTATGACATCGGTAAAAAATGTATTGGCGTTATATTACAAAGCAAAATCAAATGTTATTGTTACACTTGCCGATTACAACAAGGATTGGATAGCTGATATCGCACGCAGGCGAATTTGCTCTATTTCTTCTATCTCTTTGGCATTGTCATCGGCAGATCCTTCTATTGTTTTGATCTGTTTCTTCGTCCGGAGGGCTTGACGTGCGTCGGCATCTCTTTCTTGTTGCAAAGCTCGGATGGCACCTGGCAGTTCGAACTTCTGTTGGTTGGCTGCGGTCAGGGCTTCATCAACTTGTTTTAGCTCTGTTAATAGTTGCTCCTTCCTTGCCGACAGATGGGCAATGTCTTGATCAAGCTCTGCACCAGAAGCTTCCAGGCGACCGATGTTCTTGTGCTTTTCATCGGCAGATCGTTTGAACTGAAGCATTTTCTCTTTGAGTTCTGACTGAGCAATTCTGTCGGCCATGCGACGAGAGAGCCTTTGATATTGGAGTTGCTTGCTTTCAAGAAATGCCGCCTGAAAGAGTGTTTCTTCTATATCGATAGATAGATGACCTTGAATATCTTTGAAGACTATCCTTGCCGCACTGGAGTCTTGAATGAGTTGAGAAGTGTCTTGTTACAGTAGGGATAGCAATGCCTCGAGCTTGAGTTTGATTTCTGCCGATAGAGCTGGAGTAGAGCTTTCTTCATCATCCTCATCAAGGAGGTTGACAGCGAAGGAGAACAAACTATCCGCTGGAGCAGAGCGGTCTTCGCCTTCGTTCTCGTCGAGGAGGTTGACGGCGAAGGAAAATAGGCTATCAGGGGAATTTTGGGCCTGAAAAGAAGAAAGTTAGAGTTTGCTGATCATAAGTTTATGTTGTAAGTTTTACGATAATCGGCTTACTATTTTGAAGCGGATTTCTTGCCTAGGACTTGGGAAGACAGCCGACATGGCGTCATCTTGAAGATCGGCAGTAGTTGCCGATGAACTCGCTTCTGTGGGAGGAGCGGTTGGTGTTAGTGGTGCTGTTGCTGATGTTGCTTCTGCTGTAGCAGTTGATCTTTGCGGTGCTGATGCTGTCCCCTGATCAGGAGTTTCATCGGGTGTAGATGCTAGCGCCGATGCCGATGTTGTCTCCGGTATTGCAGTAGGTTCCTGAGGGGTTGTTGTCTCCTGGTCGGGAGTTTCATCTATTCGCTGCTCAGGGATGGATACCGATTGCAGATCTGCTATCGGTACATCAGCAGGAGTTGGTGATGCAGCTGGAGCAGCTCGCCTCAGCCGTTTCTTCTTGGGGGCAGTGGTTGGTGAACCAGCGCGTTTCGGCTGCGAAGCTTGAAGGGCATCGGCAGCATAAGATGGAGAATTTTGTGCCTTCGGAGCAGGTGCCGATGACCTCATTGCCTAAAAAAGGTATTTAGTGCAAGTTAAATAAGGCGAGGATTGCTGATGAGAATTCATAATCGGTATAAATAAAATGAGAACTTACTATAAAAGCTCGCGCCAAGATAGTGGCCGCAACCAATGGAGTAGCAGTGGGCCTGACTGGTGTCGGTTTGGGTTTGAGGGTGACCTTGGGTGCCTTTTGAGGAGTGAAGGCAGCTAGTGTAGGAGCCTTGTTGCCGATGATTGATATTGGGCTCATTACTCGAAGATGGAAAGGCTTGCCGCTCCTACTCATTTTGGGGATTGGATCGTCAACCTGTTAAGCAAAAGAAGATCAGATGCCGATGATAAAAGTAAATAATAAGAGATACGTTGAAAGACTTACTGCATCGTTAGGGATGATGTGATCGGCGTCAATCAAATGTCGATAATAGTGCGATGACTTGGCGAACAGTTGGCGCCTCCATTCTTGCCACCAAAATTTGTATTCCTCTCTGATGAAAGATGTTGGTGCCCAGGAGGATAGATCGATGTCTGATGTATCGGCATCGGGAGGAAGATTGACAACCTTGTTCCAATCTATAGCACTGGAGATAATTTGTCTTGGTTTTATCACCTTGGCGTAGCAGAGCTTGATCGGTAATTGGCCGAATGCCAGTTGTCTTGCTGCTACCGATGGGTAGTAGAACTCAAAGGATGGAGGAGCATTCTTTCCGGTTCCAAAAATATTGACTGGAATAGCTCGGGAAACAATACTGGCTTTCATGATTATCTCATTCTGAGGTATGTTCCAATCGGTAAGATTGAATAGCAAGGGGAATCGGTTGTCATCGTCCACGTAAGGCCACCAAAGCCGTTCTACAGCAGGGATTCCGTTGTAAAGCTTTTGAAAGAATCTGCCGAAATGGACTGCATTAGCATCGGTTCCTGGCAGTACTATGATAGCCTCCCCGAAATTGAGTGGGGGACGAGTTGCCGATTCATCATCATCAAATACATAATCTTCCGATATATCCCTTGGGAATTGCTGATTGAACTAGTCAAATTGGAAGACCTTGTACATGTGTGCGTTTAGCCACATGTTTATAAACCACCAAGGACCCCCAAGGTTGCCGATGGACTCGCCTAACAATAACTTCTTGGACACTTGGTGTAGGAGATGGTATACTGATCCAAGGAGGTATCGGCCGAGAGAGAGTCTTGTTCCATCGGCTAGGAGCTCTGCTGCAGGGAGGTACATGGTGGTAGGACCGACGGTTCTGCCATAGAAGATAAACTTTTCTAGCCACATGTTTAAAAAGATGGTGTGCTCCCTTTGACCTACCGATCCAGTTTTTTGGTATTCCCGGATGTAACCAGTCCAACCGCCGATATTGCGTGTGTTCACCTTATACTCAGCCTTCCTGTTGAACAGAGTAAAGGTATCGGTAGAAGAGACATCGAGGCCGGTAAGCATATGCACATCGGCAAGGGTAGGAGTGGTTGGTCCATGTCTGAATAAAAAGATATTCGTTGTATCGGACCAGAAATAAGAGGCCGCTATCATCATGTTCTCATTTTTCTCCATATCGGCAATGGAGAGCCTGATGCACTGATCTAGGTTACGCTCTGACCAATAAACTTGCCATGTTCTGATTATTCTAAGGTACCAGTTCTTCCATCCCTTGGTGTATTTGGGCCATGAGCGGAAAGTATCCTTCCATAACTCTAGGTTAAAGCATTCAGATCTGAACGGAATACGGTTGATCTCTATGTTGATCAGATTGGTAGGATCAGGGTGTCCCATTGGGCCTAGGCAGTTGAAGTTGGATTGCTCGATTGGGGTTACTACTTTGTTGTACAGTTCCTAGGTTTCGAGAAAAATCAAAGAAAAAAGGAGAAAAAGATTACAAATTGATGCGGAAGGGAAATCTGCGGAAGATGGAGTGAGAATAGAACGGATTTTACCTTGGGACGTCGAAATGGATCGCCATTGGAGTCGGAGAGGTTCTTGCGATTCGTGCTCTGCTCGGGGAAGGTTTCATCGCTGGAACTGCCGGAGTTGTTCTTCGGAGATGCTACTGAGGTTGAAGACGAGGGTAAATAAAGGTGAATGCAGTCTCGGGGTAGAAAATGAATCGAGAAGTGGTAACTTTTATAAACCTGGTCAGGGGCATTTTTGGAATTTTCTGTTGTACGAATGTGAAAGGGTATGTGCGCTGATCGAGGGGATATGATTGGAGTTGTAACTGTTCACGCTACAGTCGTGGAGTTTTCTTGATAAATGGTGATTTTTACGCGCGGGAATCAAGGAGGTCGTGGCTACAGTAGAGAAAATTTCGGCGCGTAAAATATTTTACACTCCGAAATTGGGGGGCATGTGTTGACACCGTTTTTCAGCACGTGTCAAATGAGTTGAGACCTGTGTTGATCAGTAGCCATTTTGTATCGGCATCGGAGAGTCATCGGTCAAACTTACCGATGAGAATGAATACTGCAAGACAGACAAGTTTGATGCCGATGGAAGGTGGACGATTATTGCCGATAGACATTAATTGGTAAAGACATGTTAATGGAAATGGGGAGATTGCCAATTGGATGGCGTTACCGATAAGGAGAGTTTTCCGATGGGCAAAGTCTGCCGATGGAAGGTATTGTCGATAAGAGGTGACATGGATGACGTGAGCATGCAGTTGCCGATGGCGCTAAAAGGAAAATTGCGGATTGGAAGGGTATGTTGATGGAAAGTTTCATCGGGAAGAAGACATAAGGAAACTGGTGATTTTTGTACCAGTATTATTATAGAAGTTTGAGTCTGACTCTTGTACGAGTCATTTTTGTTTCCTTAATAATAGAAAGAGTCTGTTTAGGTAAAGATTGTTTCTGTTTGATCCGACTCCTGCGCGAGTTAGTTATTTCCTTAGAAATAGGAGTTTTATTTAGGAAGGGTACGAGTTGTGTCCATGTACAACTCCCCGTGTGGGAGTATAAATATGTGCCCGAGGGCTACGTGAAGGACAACCAACATATATCAATCAAATCAATTACTCTTATTTACTTTTACTGCAATTTATCCTTTTAGCGCATTAGTCTTAGTCTATTTACGAGTTCTTCAAGTCTTGACGGGCTGCATCTCTTCGATCTCCGTCAAACCCTTACAAGTTCCGCGTGGGAGTAATCTGAGCCTTGACATCCGAGCGCATCGCTGTTGTCTCGTTTAGCTCTACTCTAGTTGTCTTTGATGGAATACGAGGTTGCTACGCTAGCCGAAAATAAAACTTTTCGACCTCATAAAACAGGATCTACTGCTAGTTATAGGTTACGGGATTACCACTAGACGCGCAGGTGCAGCGGAAGACGACTTGATGTAGTCGTGTGCGTCGCAGCAGGCAGTGCAGTCACGTGGTCGTCCGTCTCAACGTCCCCTTCGTGCAGTTCGTCCTTGTGCTCCAGATGCAGCACCTCCGAGGAATCCCACACGTACAGGGAGGAAGCGTTGCGCCTCCGGACTGCTAGGTCCGCGAGGAGCAAAAGGCGCGAGCGTGGGGAGGCGACGGCGGCTGCCAAAAGGCATGGATCAATCTCGCCCCGCGCCCACCCCTTGCTTATATAGGCGTCCTGACGAGCTCCCACGTTGGAGGCCCATTAGTAACCCTAAACCTAGTCTAATTCGGGTCCAACCCGAATTAGGCTTCCAGCCCTTTAAGCGTGCGACCCTATGGGCTCACGCATATATAGACATGGCCCAAGTACTCTTACTCGACCAATAGTTGATAGCGGCCTCTAGCAAAGCGTGTCAACTCCTATGCATACGCTATGATCATATCAGACGAACCACTATGACCATGTACAAGTTATTCCCTTTGCCACTCGATATATGGTTCAACTCGTGGGTTAACACTTAACCCAAGCACGGCCATGCATTTGTTGATCCAATCACATGAGTGATCCAGTGATATCTCTCTCACGAAGAGAGGGGCAAATTCCATCTTGATTGTCTATGTCTCATAGCATGTTTCCCGACCACCCAACGACCACCTTTATAACTACCCAATAACGGAGTAGCGTTTGATAGTCCCTAAGTAGATTGTTTCACATCTTGAGTACATACCACAATCTCAGGTCTAAGGACATAACGTACATGGCATGAATAGAGACTTTCTCTTGTTGGGTCAGTCCAGCCTACATGTCTCACATGTGCCCACATTATTAGTTTGACATCTCCATGTCTATGACTTGTGAAACATAGCCATCAACTAATACATGTGCTGGTCTAATATTCAAGTGTGCTCTTACAAGAATGCCGACCAGGGACAACTTTTAGAATAACCATTCAGGTAATTGAGTTCCACAAACAATTCACATAATCGTCAATCAATACTATTTGTCTATAATGGATATTCAAAGAACACTTTATTAATCATGGATACAATCGGAATATAATCATCTATATGATTAGCTCTAGGGCATATTCCTAACAATCTTGATCAAATCTGAGTCTTGGCATCCGGGCGTATCGCCGTTGTCTTACTTGGATTTTGTTCTAGTTATCGTCCTTGTCGATTAACTGGTCAAATCGACTAGCACACCTTGGATATCGATTTCGGGTAATAGCCCGAGGTGTTCGTAGATCCTGACGCTTTTTGTGTCAACAACTCGGTAAAACCCCTATCAGCAAAGGCTTTTGTCGGACTCTCGACAAAGTCTTTGCCGAGGGTAAACACAATCGTTGGTAAAGAAAAGTGGTCGTCATGGCGCTGTCAACCACTGACGGCTCCTTTGCCGAGAGTTGATAAGGCCAGCTCTTGGCAAAGGTTTGTTTTTTTGGAAAAAATGTTTACCAAATGCTGACACGGCTAGTTCTCGGCAAATGTTTTTTTAAAAAGAAATTCTTTACCGAGAGATGATATGGCTGCCTCTCGGTAAAGGTTATTTTTTTAATTCGTTGCCAAGAGCTAACATGGCTGGCTCTCGGCGAAGGTTTTTTTTTGGAAATTCTTTTCCAAGAGCCACAGACAAGGCTCTCGGCAAAGCTTAAAAAATGGTCGAAAATGGCCATGTTTTTCCAGCATTGCCGAGAGCTTTGGTCATTGTAAAGTGACGATTTTCACATTCCATTACGATAGAGAAAATATATCACATATATCTCACATCCATCAAATATATCACATGCATCACAATATATCTCACATATATGAACATAAATCCATAAGTCCGTCACCAAGTCCAACTGATTAACACAAGTTCATCTCAAAGTGAACAATAAATGCAAAGACAACTATCCAGATCCCCAAGCTCCCCACTAAAATTGTGGTGTACCCTGAACTGGATCATTCACATGCCATAGAGGTAGATTATTCGAACCCAACGATTGAGGTTGCACAAAGAATAACACGTTGCATGTGTTAGATAAGAAATCCAATAGGATCTAAGTAGTATTGTGGTTTGATCCTAAGTATGAACATACAAACTTAAGCAATCATACTCATACTTATAGGAGTCTCGTGCCCGGGAGGTGGGTGTGTAGGTGTTCGTGTAATGTATAACGAAACTAGCAGAAGATAACATGTATGTTGCCCAAGTCCTTGCATGTATCGGAGAATGCTTGCCATCTGCTCCTGCTGCCTATACTGCTCCGCCGTGCGCTGGGTTTCCAAAGCCTCCATCCTCTACCGACCGGAATCCCTCAGGGCCTCCAAAGCCTGGTGCTAGGCTTGCAACATTTCACCACAATATTTGAATAATGCAAAGCTAAGGTATGTAAATATCAATGTACAACGAGAAAAAGAGGAATCACCTAAAGTGACACAATTCGTTGGTGTGAGATGTCTGGCCGTGGGCGTATGGGAATTCTTTGCGTCCATGTTCCATGCTCGGATCTAAGAGAAGAGGGAGGGAGTAGACGTCGCGTCTATAACGTCGTCTCCAATATAGTACCGTCCATGCTTCTTGCCTCCTCCAATCCTCATCACGACCTCTAGATGTCCTAGGAGCTCGACTCGTAGTCGTATCCATGAAGAAACCTTGTCGCTGACGTGTACTCGTTGATGCGGGTGTAGGCCACCGGGTTGGTGTGTACGCCTCGGGCGGGTCCTCCGGGTCGTAGAAGATGTACGTCAGACGTTGTCTTGGCCTTGTGGGCTATAGCATATGCCATGAACGTGTTGCACTGGTGGCCTGCATGTGCCGCCGATTGCGAGAAATACAGCAGGGTGATTAGAAATCATGCAGAATTGAGCATCAGAATAGAGAATGAATTCAAGTACCCATCTTATCCATATGCGGCGTGGTTGCGGCTACCTTGATGGTGTGGTACACCTGCCATCTACAAACGCCGCTCCTGGGCAGTGTTGTGCGCTTCGATCCACTCCTCTCTGCACTACTTGTCCACCATCTTCTCCTAGCACTCGGGATAGGAGGCACACCACCAGGGACACATCTGCAAGTCATCAAATATTTGGCTTATAAGAGGAACAAATTAAGACTACTTAATCTAAAAAAGAAATCAATATAGCCTTGACAATATTAACCGAGGCAGGCTCTAAATTTGGAGGTATTTTTGGAGACACGAATAATAGATTTTTAGGACGCCTTGTTAAATTCATTTTGCGAGGTGGTTGACTATGCTCGCCTTGGTTAATAAAAAATGACCGCCTTACTTAATCTTAGGCATTAACCGAGGCGATTTAAAAGTTTGCCCGCCTTCGAGGCATTTGACCCATAAGATTTTATGTAGTAGTGTAGATATTTTAGCTAAACCACTTAACCCTAGGGGCATAATGGTTCAACTTAAGATTATTCATCCGATGTCCACAAGCTCTTCTCGACTTTGCTTCGCCTCGACGCAAGCTTCATGATGACGCCACTTGCCTCCTCCAAACCACCAAAACACATGGAGAAGTGTATCTGTTACGCCTACTTCAGCCTGGGCGTTCGGTTTAAACCGACAGTTCGGTTCAGTTTGTTCGGTTTCCTAGAACTTCGGTTTCTAGGAAATGAACACCGATCGGTTTGCAAGAAAATGAGAAACAGACCATTTCGGTTTCGGTTTTTACTTTGATTTTTCGGTTTAACCGAATAAACCGATGGCACAAACAGACAAACAACACATCATGAGGCCACGAGCACCGGCGGCGCGGCTGCTCGGCTGCTCGGCACGTCACAAGCCCTGCGCACGCCACGTCGCGTCGCGTCGCGCCACGCCGCCGCTGATTCGACGCCGCCTCCTCGCCACGCCGCCACCTGGTTGGGCGCGGCCGTGCGGGCCTCCGGGGTGCGCGACGCCGCTGCCGCGCCGCCTCCTGAGCTCTTCCGATCGGCCGGTGGCTTGGTTAGGGTTAGGAGAGCGTGAGCGTGGAGCGTATGGGGCCTGAGGGTCGGGACTCCGGACTTGGAGTCTGGGGGACGAGGAGCCACGGGGCTTGGCTGCTTGGGCACTGGGCTGGGCTGGCAGGCTGTGGTTGGCCGCTTGGGTGCTGGTTAGGAGGGATGGTGGAGTGGTGGACCGGCTTAGTGGGCTGGTCGGCTGGATGCCTGGATGACTGATTCGGTTTTTCGGTGTATCGGTTCGGTTTGGAGTCGAAACCGAAGCCGAAACAGAGCACCGAACAACGTAGAATTGGATACCGAAACTGAACTGAAAAACCGAAAAACCGAAAAACCGACATTTCGGTTCGGTTCGGTTCGGTTTTTAGTTTTCGGTAAAAATGTGCCGAGGCTGACGCCTACTCCACGATCTTGACACATGTCACTATCGTCATCGACTGCCTAATCACCGTGTCCTCAAGTGTCTCCGCTTAACTTGGTCAACATCATTTGTGTACGAGAAGGCGAGAACAATCAAGTTATGATCTATGTCCACATCATTTGTGTATGTTTATGGTTATATATAAGAAGCAGAAATATCATAGCTTTTCTGCTTTTGGTACGTAAAAATATATTCACCATTCCAAATTATGTCATTATTCTAACGCTCAAATCAGCTCCACCCGATGACGATGTATCATAGGATCCGCTACACTGTGGAAACGCTCATCGTATCCGGACTATTTTAAAGGTGGCCGGAACATTCTTAAATATGGCACTAATAGTCATTCTCATCTACTCATCGAGAGTCGTGTTGACAATATTAAGGTTATAGGGTTTAAGATGCTAGAAATAATGGAGGTTTTACTATAGGAGGCTGATAGCGATTGGCACATGCATTGGCGTGCAGTGAAGCTAAATCATTGGTTTAAAATGAACTTGGTCACTTAAATTTCACTACTACATACTCCGTAATTAACTTTTATTGCAGGCTCATCACCGCCGATTCCTTATCACAGATAGTTTTAGCGAAGAACCGGTAGTGATACTAGGTTATCAATAGTCAAGGAACGTCCGCCTCGGTTAAGTTTTAAGGCTTTTACGTCTATGTCATTAAAAAAGTTATCAATTACACACAAGTCATTAAAAACTTGAAATCTCACGGTTGTCACTTCTCCGAACTCTTTTGATTCGTCAGATTTGTCTCTAATGGTATTAAACCACGGGTGTGAAAAGTCGAAATTACCGCTTAGGTCAGAATATACAATTATTTTATTTAGCCTCTTAATGACCTCAAATGAAAAAACTCAAAACTAGAGAGTTGTAGATCTCTAATATCTATAAGTTTTATATAAAAATATCTTCATTTAATTCCATGAAAAAAAATATATTATTTAATTTTATTCATATGTCTGAGAAAAATCACATTTTTGTATAAAATTAAATGATGTTAATTTTTAATATAAATATTATAGATCTCGACGATATCTACAACTTTCTAGTTTTGAGTTTTCTCATTTGAGATCGTTAAAGTACTAAAAAAAATAATTGCATATTCACACTTAAGGGGTATTTTTTTTTTACTTTTCACATGTGCAATTGAACGTTGTCAGAGGCAAATCTGTAGGAAGTGACATGAAGGACAAAATATTTCAGAACAGTGGAAACTATGAGAGTTCATCTTTTTTTAATATCTCGTGTGTAATTGATAACTTTTTTAATGACATACACTTAAAAGCCTCATAATTTTTCTATAGTGGTGGCTTTTCATTTGAAATCATTTATCTAAGGAACATTATGCCTCAATTTCCTCACATTTAAAATTCACTTTTTTTTTCAAATGCCTTTGGATGAAGAAAGGACCAAAACTAAAGTTTTAGATATTGAAAAGTTATAAAACTTTGTAGTTAGCAAATTTTTTCATTTAAATTTGTTTAGGATCCCAAATACCCATTTCAAAACGGTATAAAATAGAATGAGATGACGAATATCTCAAATGAACACAAGTGTCGTACAAGTCGAGTGATTAGAAGACAAACGCGTGAAGCTTGAGATCATGAACAATATCATGACTTGTATTTAAAAAAATCAAGTGACTGTGTGGCTAGCTAGTGGGGTATCCAAGTGTTATTTATTTATTTTATTTGCTATTTTTTCATCCTGTTTGTAGGTTTTCTTAAAACCTTATGATTGTATCAGTTATTTTATATATGTTGCTGTAAGAAAATAAGAAAACACAATTGATGAGGCCACATATGATCAGTTATTATATTTATATATATATATATATATATATATATATATATATATATATATATATATATATATATATACGGCGAGACAAAAATGCAACAAAGTGTATTTGCTGTAACAAATGCACAGACCCTCCGCCGCCCAGACTCTCGCGCTCCGCTCCAGCATGTATGCAGAGAATCTTTTTTTATTTCGAATCGGAAAAATGCAATATCTCCTAAACCGTAGCTCCTATTTCAGATCCGTTTGCACCAGGTTGTTGAAAAAAAGTACTTAACAAAACGAGATCCAACAAAGACTATATTTGATGAACTTTTTTTAAGTATGTAATTGCAACTTCAATGTACTGTGAGTTGTCATCATGATTATGACACAATTGCAACTCGGCGGAAGTAGTTGCAACAGATCTGATCCAGTGCAACTGGACCTGATGTAGTTGCAACCTTACGTGATACAATTACAACTAGAGTCGATCCAGTTGTAACTGGGCAATAGTTGCAAAACTGACGCAATCCAACTATAACAAGAGTCGGCCCAGTTGCAACTAGGCAATAACCAATTGCAATCTGACGCGTTCCAATTACAACTAGAGTCAGACCAGTTGTAACTAGGCAAGAAACAGTTGCAACCTGACACGATCCAATTACAACTACAGTTGGGTCAGTTACAACTCGGCAAAAAACCAATTGCAACTAGGCAAGAAACCAGTTGCAATAATTAGAGTAGGTGCATTCTCTAAAGAAAATACACCCAGGTGTATAATATATATATATATATATATATATATATATATGTGTGTGTGTTTGTTTGTTTTGCTGACCATTTAAGATCAGTTATTTTATACATGTTGTTGATCAAGCTATAGCTTCAATTTTTTAATCCTCAATTTTAGGGCACGTACAGGGCGCCTCTCAGTTCCGTGACTATTGTTGATAATTTTGCTAGAAGACCCTCGGCAAAGACAAGAGATCGTCGTCTCACGAAAGGACGACCCCTGGCTCGTACGCCGAGAAGAAAGTACCGCCTGGAGTGAAATCTTTCGATCCCGTGCAGCAGGAGGGACGGACGGTGGCGCCAATCTTACATGCCAAACCGCTATTTTCCCATCTCCTTCCATAGCCTATTGCCAAGCTTCTTCTACATCAAAATCGATTTTCTCTCACCACAAATAGAGGCTCATCCAGAATAGATGAAGACGCAAGCTGCCCTCGCGAGTTCGCCCGGCTGCCGGTAGGCGACTGCGCGCGTGCTAATCCACCCTGGCCGCTGCAAGCACGCTGACAAGCTCCCCACTGGAAGGATGTGTTGAAGGATATGTTTTTGCAGTTCAGAGTATTCAAGTTTTCGCAGTTCAGAGTATTCAACATAGGATGTAAGTGGACTGGCCTGCGAGTCCGCATATAGGTTGGGTTGCTGTTTTAACCCACAAAAATTAAGCTTACATGTGCGTTAACGGCTAACTAACTTGTATTCCTAATTCAACGGATAAGCATGTGCAACAAGTACTATTAGGGATGCAAGTGGGTTAGCCCGTGAACTCACATATAGACTTAATTTTTGTGGGTTCAAGCGGTAACCCGCAAAATTAAATCTATGTGTGGGCTCTCGGGCTGCCGCTTTACATCCATAAGTACTATGGCGATCCAGAAGGAGGAAGAGGAACTAGGTGCATGTGAAGTGCAGAGTACCATGCACCTTTTCAGTTTCTACATACTAGAGTGGAAGGAGTAAACAACGAAGTACTACTATACTAGGAGTAGCAGGCTATCTTGTGTTTGCAGTTTTTTTCCTGAAAGTGGAGAGTTTGTGTGAAGTGATGTTTGTTTTGATAACGGACTTCATGTTTTCAACTAAACGACAACAAAATGGTGTATAAAATAATATTCATGATTGATCTTGTCTAAATACAAAATATTAAATTGCTTGTAGACAACTTCCTCTATATGGGTTGTACAACCTATCTTTAATTTTAATCCGTAAGAGACAACCCTGTCTCTGGATTGTACATGTCCTTAGCCACTAAACTTTAGACCACATAAGTGTGCAAGTGGTCCACATGATTTTAATCCTATCAGAGAATCTAAACAGACCCGATCCTAGCGGTGTTGAACGAGTACAGACCGTTTCCCAGCTGGAAGCATGGCATGGCATGACCCACGCACGCACCATTTTCACCACAACTCTCCGAGAAAATTACAATTCTATGACTCTAATCGTAGTGGTTTCGCTATTCTATGACTTTTATCGTTGGTTTCGCTAAAATATGACTCCAATCGTGTGCTCTTTATAAAACATATAATTTTATTTCTTTTAATCATATTTAGAGTCCTAAATACATGTATTTTCCCGTATTAACCATCCTACCCTTCTGTTATTCATCGATCCCCATCTAGGTACGTAAAGTATCGTCTTCTCTGGTACGACGAGCACGGTTGTTCATCTATATCAATCAGCACGGTTGTTGTTGTCGCATAGCTAAAAAAGGCTTTTAATTTCTACCAATGGCCTGTTCAAATTCAAACATATATGGTCATCCTATATATATATATATATATAATATATATATATATATATATATATATATATATATATATTATATATATATGCATGGTCTCGTCGGTTCTAAACGTCTAGCTTTGTGAGAGCGTAAATCATTTGTACCATCTAGGGGCGGATCTAGCCATGTTCACTGCTGTCAGCTGAGAGATACATGAAGTTTATCTCTAATGTGGTAGAGGTGACATCAGTGGCCTATTTGGCTGGATTCGCTACTGGTACCATCGTTTCATGTAAAACATGATAGTATATAAAAGGTTGGCATCTAGGTCTCCAACTAAACACTTTATAGTAGAACGAATGAGACAAACATGATTAAAGGTGGTTAATTTAGCATGTTTAACAAGTGTCGTGTGAGTAGAAAAGTAGCCCCGTGAAGCATTGGTCAAATGAAAAATAACTAAGGATTCAAAATGATGTCTAAGCAAATAATTGGTCCCACCAAATTAAATGCATAAATAAATGAAGAAAAGGGAAAGTTAGGGCATATATTAGATATGATGCACATCATATTAGAACTATGACTTTTTAGTGTTAGGTTCATTTGAGTCTTATAGGTTTAATGTTTTTTTTAGTTAGACAATCAATTCGCTTCCCTCCTAGGTGGGCCACCTTAGGATTTCTTTTCAAGTCAGCAGCCTCTCATTCTGGCTACTGGGCACCCCAATGCGACACGTACGAGTGCTAAGGGCCAAAGAAATCAATCAATGTACATCCGTTATGCATCTATATCCCAACTATATATGATATTTAGATGACTAACTCCTCTCCTCGTCTGGACACTCCAATGTGACAGGAGTGCTAAGAGACAAAAAGAAACCAGTCAAACTCCACCCATTATCATCGCCAACTATGACATTTAAATGACCAATTCATCTCCCTCCCAGGCGAACCCCTTATTAGGCTCGGTTTTCAGATCATGAAAAAGCCATGCAGCTCTCCCTATTAGTTCGTCTTGTGAGCACCTGGCATAAGACAGAGACGGTTATGTAGATCATGGTGTTGTTTGTTTTGCTGAAAATGAGGTTATGTTGATTTGTTGTGAGAAAAAAATACTATCTGTTTGCTAAAAGGGATGTTGAAGTAGTGTTGATATTTTTCAACACTGCATAATCAACTCGGAGTTTTCACCTATATCAATCAGCATGCATGGTTGTTGTCGGTTGTTGCGCGCACTACTAAAAAAGGCTTTTAATTTCTACCAATGGTTCAAACATATATGGTCATCTACTCATCTTATAAAAAAACATATATGGTCATTATCGTCGACGTCGGTTCTAAACGTCTAGCTTTGTGAGAGCGTAAATCATTTGTACCATCGTTTCACGTAAAACCATGATGGTATATATATAAAATGTTGGCATCTAGATCTCCAACTGAACTTTATAGTACAACGAATGACAAACATGATAAAGGTGGTTAATTTAACATGTTCAACAAATGTGTGAGTAGAAAAGTAGCCACGTGAAGCATTAATGAAACGAAAAATAACTATGGATTCAAATGGTGTCTAAGCAAATAATTGGTACGGTCACATAAAATGCATAAATGAAGAAAAGGGCAAGTTAAGGCATATTAGAAAAATCTTATTAGATAATGCACATCATGATAGAAATATGATTTTTAGTGATATGTAGGTTCATTTGAGTCGTAGGTTTAATAATAAGTTTTTAGTTTAGACGATCACTACTACAGAACACACCTTTGGCTGATTTCCAAAATTGACGTTAGCCCCGGTGGAAATTGCGCCCGGGGCTAAATGTACCTTTAGTCCCGGTTGGTAACACCAACCGGGACTAAAAGTCCCGTCCCAACGGCTCGGTGGTCAGACATTGTCAGGGGGGACTTTTAGTCCCGGTTGGTGTTACTAACCGGTGCTAAAGGTCCTTTAGCCCTGGTTTAAGGTACAAACCGAGGCTATTTGTAGGCCTTTAGTCCCGGCTGGTTCTATGGACCGGGACTAAAGCCCTCCCCCCCTATTTGAACTCTCTTCCTCCCCTGCCCGAGTCCGAGAGCTTATTTCTTCCTCTCTGTTCTTGCTTGTTCTTGGTGTGTTCTTCATCTCCTCTTCGGCCATTGCTTCATTTGATCACTTCTACGCCTCCATCGACTTGTTGAAAGGTTACTATCTTCAACCTCTCACCTCTACGAATGATGATTTGTCTGCTTTAGTTGGGATTGGTCGGGAGATCATTATGCTACTGAAGTGCATTTTAGGTTTTCTGTGTATAGTGCTAGTGGTCTTAGCATACACTATGTCGAGGCTTTCATAGAGAAGACATATATTAGTATTTGTATGACTCGGAAATGACACATGATGGTGTTCCATCTCGATCAATCTTATTTTAATGCAGACCTTTCGTTTGGTATTTTATAATTTCATTTTTTGACCAAAATGAGAAATTTAATTATGTTTTGGGTCATATAATGCAGACGATGACACGCGATTGGATGTACAATGTAGATCGCCGCTCCAAAGAGTTCATTGATGGCGTGCATGATTTCTTAAGAGCGGTTGAGGCAAACAAGCGGGATGGTATTTTCATGTGTTGTCCATGCACTTTGTGCAAGAATTTGAAGGAATACTCTAGCTCAAGGACTCTTCACTCACACTTGTTGAAGTCGGGTTTCATGTCAAACTATATTTGTTGGACCAAGCATGGAGAAACCGGAATTATGATGGAAGAAGACGAAGAAGAGCAATTGGACCCTGACGACATTATTGCTCAATATGGTGACTTCAATGATACTGCAATGGTGGAAGCAGAAGAAGAGGCAGGGGCAGAGGACACACTCTCTGAAGATGATGGTCTTGGTGAAGTCATTCATGATGCACAAAGAGATTGTGAAAGTGACAAAGAGAAAGCTAAGTTTGACCGCATGCTAGAGGATCACAAGAAACTACTATACCCAAGCACCGAAGATTGACAAAATAAGTTGGGTACAACATTGGAGTTGCTACAATAGAAGGCAAAAATGACATATCTGACAAGGCATTTGGGCAATTACTCAAGATCCAAAAAAAGATGCTTCCGAAGCCTAACGAATTGCCTGCCACTATGTACGAAGCAAAACAGGTCGTGTGCCCTCTGGGATTAGAAATCCTGAAGATACATGCATGTCCTAATGACTGCATCCTGTACCGTGGCAAGGACTACGAGAATTTAGATGAATGCCCCATAAGTAAAGCACCGCGGTATAATATCAGGCGAGATAACCCTGGCGATGTTGAGGGCGAAAAGTGTCATAGGAAGAAAATCCCTACCAAAGTTATGTGGTATGCTCCTATAATACCACGCCTGAAACGTCTGTTCAGAAACAAGGACCATGCAAAGTTGTTGCGATGGCAAAAAGAAGATCGTAAGGCAGACAACATGTTGAGACACCCTGCGATGGGTCCCAGTGGAGAGAAATTGATAGAGAATTCCCAGAGTTTGCAGAAGATGCAAGAAACTTAAGGTTCGGTTTGAGCACGGATGGTATGAATCCTTTTGGGGAGCAGAGCAGTAGTCATAACACTTGGCCTGTTACTCTATGTATCTACAACCTTCCTCTATGGTTATGCATGAAGCGGAAGTTCATTATGATGTTGTTGCTGATCCAAGGCCCGAAGCAACCTGGCAACGACATCAATGTCTTCCTGAGGCCCTTAGTTGAGGAACTCCTGCTTTTATGAAGCAAACTAGGTGTACATGTGTGGGATGAGTACAAATAGGAACACTTCGACCTGCGAGCATTGTTGTATGTAACAATCAATGATTGGTCTGCCCTAAGTAATCTTTCAGGACAGACAAACAAGGGATATAATGCATGCACACACTGTTTTGATGACCTTGACTGTGTATATCTAAAAAAATGTCGAAAGGTCGTGTACCTTGGCCATCGTCGTTTTCTTCCTAAGAATCACCAAGCCAGAAATAAAGGCAAGCATTGTAAAGAAGAAGTGAAACGAACCAAGCCTCACAACCAAACTAGAGAGGATGTACTTGATATGGTCAAGGCTGTGCAAGTAGTCTTTGGAAAGGGAGAAGGGGTCGTACTAGTTCCAAAAGATGCTGATGGACGCGCACCGATGTGGAAGAAGAAGTCCATATTTTGGGCGCTACCCTATTGGCATGTCCTAGAGGTCCGCCACGCGATCGACCTGATGCACTTGACAAAGAATGTTTGTGTGAACCTACTAGGATTCATGGGTGTGTATGGAAAAGCCAAAGATACACTTGAAGCACGACAGGACTTGCAAGACATGAAAGAACGAGACAACCTGCATCTAGAGAAGATAGAAGATGGACGCCATTATTTAAAGCCTGCTAGCTACACTCTTAGCAAAGAAGAGAAGGAAATCATGTTTCAATGTCTAAGTAGCATCAAGGTCCCATCTGGATTTTCCTCCAATATAAAGAATATAATAAATGTGTCAGAGAAGAAATTCCTAAACTTAAAGTCTCATGACTGCCATGTGCTTATGACGCAATTGCTTCCGGTTGTGTTAAGAGGAATTCTACCTCCACATTTACGTCTAGCCACTGTGAAGCTATGTGCATTCCTCAATGCAATTTCTCATAAGGCAATCAATCCAATGGAACTAGCTGCTCTACAGAATGATGTGGTACAATGCCTTGTCAGCTTTGAGTTGGTTTTCCCTCCATCCATCTTTAATATCATGGAACACCTCCTAGTTCACCTGGTCAAGGAGATTAGTATTCTCAGTCCTGTGTTCCTACACAACATGTTCCCCTTTGAAAGGTTCATGGGAGTCCTGAAAAAATATGTTCACCAACGTGCTCGCCTAGAAGGAAGCATCGCCAAGGGCTACGGGATAGAGGAGGTCATTGAGTTCTGTGTTGACTATATTCTCGACCTTGACCCGATTGGTGTTCCTGAATCAAGACACGAGGGGAGACTTAGTGGGAAAGGAACACTAGGGAAGAAAACATATATCGGTACGGGGGATGATTATTTCAACAAAGCACTACACAGTTCTTCAAAACTCCTCCGTGGTGGAGCCGTATGTCAAGGTACACAAGAAGTTCCTACGATCCCAGTTTTCAGGGAAGAATGAAGCTTGGATTATGCGTGAACACATGAAAACTTTCGGCGATTGGTTGCAAAAAAAATGTGTTGGTGATGACAGTATTGATGACCAACTGTATTTGTTGGCTAGACAACCATCGTGGCACATCCTCACGTACAAAGCCTACGAGATAAATGGAAATATATTTTACACGGTAGACCAAGATAAAAGGAGCACCAACCAAAATAGTGGTGTCCGCATAGATGTCATTGGCCAAAATGGAAATAGGCAAACATATTATGGCCGCATAGTTGAGATTTGGGAATTATACTATACATCTAATTTTAAAGTCCCTTTGTTTAAGTGTCAATGGGTGAAGATGACCGGAGTCGGGGTAATAATTGACAAGGATTATGGGATGACAACAGTGGACCTCGACACTATTGGGTACAAAGACGAACCATTCGTCCTGGCTACTGATGTGAATCAGGTGTTCTATGTAAAAGACATATCTACAAAACCAAAGAAAGGAAAAACGATGACAAATCAAGCATCAATGAGCCCAAGCGTCACATAGTTCTTTCAGGCAAAAGAAACATTTTGGGAATTGAGAACAACTCAGACATGTCAGAACTTTACGAAAGGGATGACCGAATTGCGTCATTCAGTGTGAACAAAGACCCAAGCATCCTTCTAAATGACGAGGACACTCCATGGTTACGGCATGATCAAGACCAAGGGACATATGTCAAGAAGAAGATCACTACTGATAGTGATGTCGATCAAGTGACATGTGTATTGCTCATTTTGGTCAAATAAATAAAGATCTACATTTGTATTTGGTCAATTTTGCATTTAGTGACTAATGTTTACTAAAAAGATAGATCTTGACGAGTTATAAAACCTTTGTATTCAAATTTTTTTCATATGAGGTCATTTAGTGTCTCATTAATAATTTTCTATTTAATGGTAAACTTATTTATCCCATAATTGGACAATTAATGGTGACAAACAAAAAGATTAACGTTAAAATAATGCAGAAACTAATTTCCTGTTGGTAACCAAGCATTTTAGTTTATTGAATTCAACAATATATTTGATATTATACAAAAGCTAAAAGATTTTATGTTATACATTTTTCTAGTGTATAATAAAGCAAAAGGAAATGCAATGGTTATTTTTAAAAAAAATTATGCCATGTATTTAATTTATTATGAAATTATGCCATCTCCGAAACCGGCCCCATCGCCTCCACGACGTTCTCCAACGCCGAAACCAGCCCCATCGCCTCCACGACGGTCTCCAATGCCAACACTGGCCCCATCGCCTCCACGGCGGTCTCCCATCACCCCATCGCCAAAGAAGAGGACCGCCACAAAAGCAAAGGTGTCAGCCGCCCAACCAAAAGCAAAGAGGCAAGCTATAAGGAAAGTTAAGATTCCTCAAAAACTTCCGTATGAGAAGACTGAATAAGAAATAGACGCTTCAGTAAAGGCCTCAGTGGACGCACATTTCCAAAAAAATTGAAGACGATCGTAAAGCAAGGAAAGAAGCTAAACAGATGTTCTTCTTGCATCAATCAGCTCTAAGGCAAGAGATGGAAGCAAAGAAGAAAAAGCTATGTGATGCTCAGAAGAGATCTCCACTTTCGTACTATGACCGCACTCTCGAAAAGGCAATTAAAGAGAATAAAAGAGCACATAAGGGTGTCCCACAGCTCGGGGAACAATCGAAGCAATCAGTGCCCCCGCTAGTTGTTGGGAATGAATATGGTTCAAACATGAGCGTGCTAGAAGACTACAGTGGCCCCAAGGTCAATTATGATGGTATAGAAGAGTTCTTGTCAACAGCTGGTCTAACCGCGAATCAATTTTACGGAAATGCACTCATCGCAAATGCCACTGTAGTCGATGAGTTCCAGAGAAGTTATGTACGTGATAGAAGTTTGTACAACCCATCGGCTCTCAAGGAACTTGGTATGCAAATGCGCAGGTTAAACTCGTGGTACATGGAGGCATGTACCAAAAACAAAGATGACGATTGCATTTGTGTTAGAATTAGACAAAAACATTACTTCCGGGACGATGACCTTATATTTGTTCCGTATAGTGAGCTCAACCAACTATGTCATATGGATGCTCTAGACAAATCTCTCATCAGCTGCTACTGTCTGTAAGTGATCATTTCTTTTAGCAATCTGACTATAGCACATATGTATATATATAGTAACTAACTATCCTCAAACATATATATGCAGATTCTTGATGGCATACCTCAAACGTAAAATGGACATGGAGATTGGTTTCATTGATCCATCAATCATATTCTCGGATCCGAACACTCCCCGCGAAAACTGGATACCTCAAACGGAGAGAAATCTTCGGAGGTTCTTGGTCAACCAAAAGACTAGACAATATATACTCTTCCCCTATAACTTTGGGTGAGTGTTGTTATCGTTTGCACAATTTGTCTTACTTATTACTCAATTCAGCAAAAAGATATATATGTTGACTCTATAAACAAATGCAGTTTTCACTGGATACTCATAGTCTTCGATATGACCAGAAGTCAATTGATAATCTTTGATTCGTTGATAAAACCACTGGGAGATTACCAAGATATGATAGACATTATCAAGGGGTAACTTTGATCTTTAAATATGGTTTCCTGCTCTTTAACTACACTGCAAGAGTTAATTAACTAATGATCTAATTATTGAGCAGGGTTTGGGCTTGGTTCATCCCTAAACACCGCCCGGAACTGGAAGTGCCACTAAAGGGTCCTAAACTGCAAAATGTAAGTTCTACTAGTTCTCATAATCTGTTACGTTAGCATGCTTTAACATATGCGTATGATGATGATAGTAATCGTTTTATATCTTACAACAGTGGGTTCTAAGGCAGCAACCATGCAACAATCTGTGTGGATACCACGTTTGCGAGTTTCTCACGGTGTATGCAAGAAGAACTCTTAATGAGAAACTAAAAGTATGTGATATGTATATATAATACATCCATTTTATTTATTTGTTTCTATTAAATAAATCTTATGTATATTAACACTTGTTTCTTTATACTACAAATTGAAGGTTGAATGGTTGAAGCGAAAAGTGATGGATATCATCCGCCTCAAAGGAATTCAAGAGACACTTGCTGGATTTTTTCTTGAAAAAGTGGTCAACCCTAAAGGCGAGTACTATTACGACCCGGCCGAACCACTCAAGCCAAATCAAGACGAACATCTGTATGATATTTAAGTGGCGAGAGCGGTTATGTCTTAAGTCAAGTAACAATGGATAATGATGTAAATTTTATGTGCATATATATATATATATATATATATATATATATATATATATATATATATATTATACTTATGTATATATAGAGAGAGAGTTTAATAGTTTATTTGTTTTTAATGCTTGAAACTAACTTATAAGTGTCTGAATACATGTATTAGCAGCGAATACATATATTAGAAGCGAAGAATACACACATTTGAATACTTAATCTAATTGGAAAACCAAAATAAAAAATACCAAAATCAGAAGAAAACAAAGGTCTTTAGCCCCGGTTGATAATAGCAACCGGGGCTAAAGGGTGCTACCACGCATGGCCCGCCTGCGCCACCTGGCGCACCCTGGGCT
Source organism: Microstegium vimineum (assembly GCA_022036555.1). NCBI lineage: Eukaryota > Viridiplantae > Streptophyta > Magnoliopsida > Poales > Poaceae > Microstegium > Microstegium vimineum. The sequence goes on along the minus strand of CM039124.1, from coordinate 331,242 downwards.
AAAGGTTGAGCTTCAGCCCCCGGCCTACGAACTGGGGCTAAAGGGGGGACATTTAGTTTCGAATCCTTAGTCCCGGTTCAGGCATCGAGGCTAAAGACCCTTACAGACCGGGGTTAAAAGCCGGTTATGTACTAGTGGATCAATTCACCTTAGGATTTTTTTTCAAGTCAGCAGCCTCTCATTGTGGCGCCTGGGGACACCCCAATGCGACACGTACGAGTGCTAAGGGCCAAAGAAATCAATCAATGTACATCCATTATGCATCTATATTCCAACTATGATATTTAGACAACTAACTCCTCTCCTTGTCTAGACACTCAGCCAATGTGGGAGTGCTATATGGACCAAAAAGAAACCAGTCAATATCCACCAATTATCATCGCCAACTATGACATTTACATGACCAATTCTTCTCCTTCCCATGGGTACCTTAGGATCGGTTTTCATGTCATGAAAAAGCCATGGCCATTAGAGGGCCAGCAGCCTCATATTCTGGAGTCTGGACACTCCAATATGACAAGAGTGCTAAGGCCAGTCTCAATGGAAATTTCATATAGTTTCATGAGCATTAATAGACTGACATGACACCCTATTTATGAAGAGAGATGATAAAAGTTTCATGGGAGTAGAGAGCAACACTGTTTTCAAAATATAAGAGCATTGACAACTGGGATATGAAACTCTCATTGAGGATGGTCTACAGCTAATGTGAAACTTTACATTTAATAGTTTGTCACATACTCCCTCCATACCCATAAAACAAGTAGTTTTGGATAAGGTTTGAGTCAAAACATTGAAAATATAAATCATTAATAACTTTTAAGTTGTTGAGTTTGGAAATGTGAAAATCATATCAATAGATTGATGCTAAAAAATACTTTCATAAAACTATACATATATTATATTTCAATAAAATAGTTTTAAAAAATAATCAGTCATGTGGCAAGCTTTGTGGGCATCCATGTACGGGGTCGTGGCGAACACGGAAAACGACAACGGCGAGCTTCATGAGCAGTGGAGCGGAGCGCGCGAACTGCGACCGTGGTGGATATCACGGGCAGCACGCGGACTACGACTGTGGCAGCAGCGGATCTCGCAACGTTGCGGTAGCCGTGCGCGAGCTCCACGGCGGCGAGCGTCGTGGGCAGCGAAGCGCCCGGCCTGCGACCATGGCGGCGGCGGAGCTCGGCTCGCGGCGATGGAGGCCACGCTTCTACTCGAGGCGCACGCCGGCGCATACGACGGGCACGGCGGAGTCGCGGCGTGGCGGCAGAGGTGCGTTGCTTCCTCCATGAAACGCGTGAGGCTCTCAATGCGGGTTCCCTTCAGGTTTCACGGTGTTGGAAACATCGCCTAGTAGTGTCGTGGGGATGAAACAATATCATTCTTTTTTCCTGCTCGTTTAATGCAAAAACACTCAAACTACTCAATCGGTATCACTCTCAATTGTAGTTTTATTTATATTTAATAGTTTGTTACATATGTATTGTTAATGACATGACAATGTTTTAATGAAGAGATAGATGAAATGATTTTTATGGGGAAAGTTCTATGACACGATTACCAACTCTATATAAGTCATAGAATTAAATGTCTATAAAATCATGAAATGAAACTTTACATTGAGAATGGATGTTTCATCCGAGTTTTATCTCAATCTAGATGACATGACAGTTTGATAACAGCATAATAAAACTCTTTATTGAGATTAACATAATCAATCATTCGGGTGCCAATACCAAATAAAGCCCTACCCTACCGACTAACGTCCAATCGATTCGAGTGAAATCAAATCAAACTGGTGCACAGTGGCACTCAATACCTAGGAGCCTGTAAACATCATCAATGAACTCATCACTTACGTATGACACCAGGATCGGAAAAGGTCCTGGATGTTTGCAAAGGAGGAGCCTGTAGCAACTGAAAGAGCCACGACAGTCCATGGATCAATCGGTCAGACTGATTCAGTCTTTTTTTAATCCAATCCGTCTCGTGCTCAGAACCCTAACGAAATGCAAATGAGTATAGATCTGATTGTATTACGTAATAAATTTATTAACTCATTCGGTATGGAAGAACAAAGATAAATCCAATTAACATGGTCTTTGATAACTTGGTCAAATTCAGCCAATATTTGAACCAGCCCTAAGAAATTGCCATTATTGTCTTGGTATAGCCTGTAATTACTGCCATGAAATGCTATATTATGTTTCACAAGAAACTTTATAGTCAAAAGAATCCTATGAAAACTTTTTCCCCAGTGCTCCCTGCTTTCATTTTCAAGTTCTGGTTCAGCAACTTTATCAATTATTTGATTCTCCTAAAACCTACGATGCAAGTCATACAATGTAGCCAAATTTATGACATGTTCTCTACTACTGTCATGTTGTTGAAGTCTAGTGCCAAGATAAATCCAATATGGAAAAGTTATATGACAACCAAGTGTTTTGGCAGCGTTAGACACACAATTTTTTCTGCCGCTCGATCATTATCGAGCTTGCGCCCACGCCTGCGCTTGACACCTCCCCCACCCATTCTCATTCTTCCCCAACTCCGGTGACTGGTGCCTACCCCACCTAGTTCTTCCCAATTGTAGCGACTAACTCCCGCGCCCGTGAGCTAGCCCGCTCAGACCTTCTTCCCAACTTTGGTGGGCTTAAAATAGAAGGGGCTTGCGCAAGGCCGGCCAGACGGTGGCCGAGCTATTAGCGGCCCTAGAGACGGTTGGGCCAGGTTGGGGCAGGGGCGCCATGGTTGGAGCTCACCGCGGAAGTTGGAGATCGGAGAGGAGAAGAAGGGGGCCACCCACGGCCGTGCTAGTGTTTCGCCGGAGCTCCGCGACCACGCTAGGGTTTCATCGGAGCTTCGTGTCCGCACTAGGGTTTCACAGAGCTCCGCATCCATGAAGCTGTGGCAGAATCCTAGCGCGTCCGTGGTGGAGTGGTGAGCAGCGACGGGGGCGAGAAGGGAGATGAATAGTGGTGGGAGTGTTGCTACGGTGCACTCGGTTGTTGGATAGACCAACCCATCCAATCACTCAAACCATCATTTGCTAACTGGCCTCACTCTCACGAGACCCATTCTTAATGATTTGCAGCAAAAGCAAAAAAATACTTTGTTAAGCATCTTTGCTGTGCAGAAGTCATTCCCTATCACACGTACTATTCTCAATTTGAGAGATCTCTAGTGTAAGATAATGCAGAAAACCTTCTAGTGACAAACTGAAGCACTGATCTGTGCACTGTTCAAGGTTGAGATCAAGGACAACACCAAGCATTATCGTATTGACTAAGTGTGTGAACCACTAATTAAGTGGGCCACGATACCGTTTTGTCTCTTATGTATGCGTTCTCTATCCTGGATGTATGGTGGTGCACCACTTAAGTTTCAATGCACCTATATCCGTTTACAAATACTTAGCAAGTGATAGATGTTCTGACTACCATATATTTTATTAGAATACATTTATCTAATGCAGCAAATATATTTTTATGAAACTATTTTTGGAGACAAATACCAGTGTCACTTTCAGAAATTACTTTGAATATAAAAAAAGTAATATGTACTGAAAGTTGAAAATTAATTAATCTATTATCATGAGCATGAGCATGACCCATGCACCATTTTTCTGGTTGTGATGTGATGGGACCGACGACACCTCCGTATTCAATTCGTTGTGAGCACCTAGCGTCGGACAGGTAGATCAACTTCCACCTCGGAGTTACCATGAAATGGAGTCCACCTATATCATTACGCTTGTTAACGCACTCCTAAAAAAACACTATATCAAACAACATTTTAGGAAACAAACTATTAAAAGAGGTGGGACATTCACGTACGGAATTGATTTGCAGCAACGAGTAAGCATTTTGGACATAGACGGTTCAATCAGAGGTCACCTCTATAGTGACCCATAATTCTCTGACATTCTATGAACTGATAAACGTCACAACCCATAGAATAAGGCACATGGTTTATGACACGCGTTTTGTCATAAATCATCACATTTCTTGTAGTGTATGTTGGGTTGCGTCTACCTAATCTTATATCTGTTTGTGACCAAGCATATCGGCTGAGATAGCCGATTTAGTTGTGCTTTATTCATACGGTACATGTGCTTTTACTGTCTCAACATGATTAGATCTATTAAATGTATTAGACGTGTCTTAGCTTGTTTACTTTTATGGCTGCATGGAAGCACCCTAATGCTAGTGAGTAAGCTAAGTTATCGGGTTAATTGTCATCATGGCTGCATGAGAACACACCTCAGATGATGGTTAATCTTTATCCAATATGCTTAGTAGATTTGATAGTTTGGGTCGGTAAATGTCACATTACTGCATCCTTACTTCATAACTCAGTATGATCGGCTGCTTATGTGTTTTATCAATAACATACTATGAATAGTCGTTTGTATTCCTTTATCATGCTTTACACGGTTAGGAGTTGACTTTCTAGTCAATCTCCTTTGACCATCGGCTATATGAGAGTCACACATTCATGGAACTGTCTAGCAACAACCAACAGGTTCCATAATTTGACATTTCATCTCCTTGTCAATTGTAGGTCAAATTGGCTGGCACGCGTGAGATCGATCACCCGAAGTGGCCCAAGCCGCTTAAGAGGCTTAGGAGATCAAGAATCTGCTGTTGCACGGTCTCTGCAGACCTTGCGCGGTGCTGACGTCAGAACCCATTTTTGGCGTCAACACATTGATAGGAAAATTCACTTAGCAAGAGAAAATATTTATTTTTCTGTATGTCTGTACTAGGGATGAAAACTATCGAACTCGGTCGAAAAACTCATTAACCGTTTTCTACTTTAAGAATTGAAATACGTAAACCAAAACGGTAAATTCAAACATGAAAACGAACGCGGACTTACGAAATATCAAAAAATTTGAAAATGAACCAATTCGAGCGAAATTCTATCGAACATGGACCATTGTGGTAAATTTTGAGTGCAAAAGAGCATACTTATCAATTGGTATCTTTCATGAGAGAAAAAAGAAAAAGAAGGAAGAGAAAATTTAAAATGTCATCCGTACTAGGCTAGAAAGGATATCAACAAGGCCTAACTCATTTAGCTCTCTCTCTCTCTTTTGGTTGGCCCAGTAACATGCAACACAACAACAACAACGTCGTGTAAAGCTAGATGTAGCGATGTAGAACCGTGAGAGGTGATTAGTCTCACCTCGGTGACTCAGGGAGGCATGACGGGGCTGAACTGCCTATATAATGCGGCTCATGGATATCAATGCTAAACCTTACCTTTGATTAGTTGTCTGGACAGTAATTATTGGCAACCAAATTCGGTTTAAATCAAATTTTAAATTCAGGATATTCCGAATTAAAAGTAGAAAAGTAGAAAACGGTCAAACTTGATCGAAAAACTTCTCAACTGTTTTCTACTTTTACATTTGAAATATGAAAACAAAAACAAAAACGAAAGCTAGAATGTAGTAGAATGCTACAAAAACCATTTTCTGTTCACATAGTTCATAGAAGATGGGATTAATTGCAACAAGAGGTTTGTCAAATAGCCAAGTATCCTCCCAGAATCTAGTTTCAACCCCACCATTGGGTATCTTAATAGGTACCATAAAGATATCATATCTCTAACCTTAAGTAGATCACTCCACATAGGTGAATCATTTTGTTTATGAAAAACAATAAAAATTCAGTGTTGTGCAGATATTTGTACTTGCCAATGTCTTGCCAAAGGCCCTTTTCCTTCTCCGGTTTTCACCACCACTTACAAAGCAAGCTAACATTTAATTTCTTTTAAGTCTTTAGTTCCTAGGACACCCTTCTTCTTAGCTTTACAGATTTTGTACCATTTAAGAAGATGATATCTTCTTTTGGTCCCTTTCCCTTGCTAGAAAAAGTCCTTCTAATCTTATCCAGCTTATACACAGTAGACTTTGGTAAGAGATAACTAAATAGACATGTGGTAAATAGGGAGTTGTTTAGGCTAGATTACACTTTTTCTATTTATGTAATCTATTTTATGTTTTTTTTGTTTTCTTCTATTTATATTTTATATTTTATTTTTCTATTTTATAGACACATGTGATGTTCTGTCAGTATTTTCTGATATTCGCGAATAGAAACGTTCTTTTTATTTGACTATAATTAGTTACCTAACTAATTTTGTTTTATTTATATTTTATTATTTCATGATATATATGATGTTCACGTAGTATATATATAATGTTCTATGCTATTTTTTATGTTATTTATATAGTGTTAATGTGTTGCTCGACAATATATTTTAATGTTCAATGTTCGTGGGTATTTTTCTTCTTCTTATTTGACTCTAATTAATTAGTTTAATAACTTAATTATTTTATTTTACATTTTATGATATTTGTGATGTTCAAGTAGTATTTTTACATATTATACCTTTTTTGGTTATTTTACTCTATTTAATTAGTCTCATAATTTAATCTTGTACTCTCTTTTTTCCAGATATACGTCATGTCTGTGTCGTACATGTGATGTTCTACTAATAAGTATTTGACACTAACTAATTACTTCACTAATTTATTACTTAATTTTATATTTCATGATATCTGTGATGTTAACATAGTATGCGTATAAGTTCTATGCTATATTTACTGTCCGGAAATACGGTGTTTTTGCATTGTTCGGTAGTATATATTGATGTTATAAGATATATTTATGATGTTTTTTCTTCCTTTTGTTTGACCATATTTAATTACTTTAGTATTTGTATTATTTTATTTTAATATCTGTGATGTTCAAGTGGTATACATATGATGTTCTATTATATATATAGTGATGTTCGTGTAGTTTTGATGCGATGTTCGACGTTTTTATTTGACTACAACTAATCAATTCACTAATTTTATTATTTATTTATTTATATTTTTATTTCATTATACGTGTGATGTTCACATAGTATAAATATGATGATGTATGTTATTTTCTACCATGTTTGTGCGGTGTTAATGTGATGTCCGATGCTTCCCGCCGACTTCGACCCATGAGAAAGACTGCCTATTCCGTTTCCGTCCTGGCGTCCGTCCTCTCCTCCGCACCATCGCCGTCCCGATTCCCAGACTCGTGATGTTTATGATATATTTTATGATATTCAAGTAGTATAATAAAAATGTTCTATTATGCAATTTGTAATGTTCACATAGTATACCTGTAATGTTCTATAATATATTTTCAGATGTTTAGGGAATATTCATATAATACTTGTGATATGTTATATAGTGTATTTTAGATTATTTAAATTGGATCATGTGATGTTTTAAATATTTGTTCTCTATAGTGTTTTTCTTCTTCGCTATCTTACATTAGTTAAGTAGTTTATTTTTAAAAAAAATCTATGTTTCCTGAGATATAAAGCGAACATCATATAATATACATGTGATTTTGTTTTCCTATTACATATAGTTTTTTTTCAGCGGCTCCTTTTCCATGTTTCTTTTCCGGCACACGAATCAATGCAGCCCCTGCCCCTCCATCCATCCATGACGTTTGCCTGCAGCAATGGCACGACTGCACGAGGGCGGGGGACGGCGATCTCTCTCCGTGCAGGCGTGCACGGCTGTGCACGCTCTCGTCTGCTGCGATGCTAAGATGTGTGCGTGCACGGAAGCTCTCGTCTGTTGCGACGCTAAGACGTGTGTGCACGGAGCTGATAATTGGTGCCCAACTGCCCAAGTATACCTTCTCTTAATTTTCTGCGCGGGTAATTGGTGCAAAAGTACGACACTGTAGATTGTAGACTGCAGTTTAGGAGTATTGCGTATAATTTTTTTTATTAAATGTCCCATGACATATCCGTGGTCTAGAATATTATTTTATGAGGTAAAATATGTTTTGTAAATGGTTTTAAAAAGATTTAATTAATAATGGAAAGGTTTGGTACCTAATACTAAAATATATAGGTTACGGTGGTAAGAGAATGATATTTCAACCAACATATGTAGGGTGCTTTTCTCTAGAGTCTAGACTCATGCTTTTTTTAGGACGTATGGAAAGTGGAGGAGAAACTAAGACATTTTTTTAAAACAAAAAGACAACCTGTGAAAAGCGGAGAAAAAACTTGCGGTCCAAACATAAACTTGCGGCCCATGCTCACACAAGCACAGAAACATACGTATAAGCCGTCGGCCCCAACCAGGATGCGGAAAAATAATTTAGCCTGGTCGGCGGGGTGCTGGCCGCAACCGGGGTCGGCGCTCCCCGTACTCCCTCCATACTAAAAAAAATTTATCGTTTAGGACAAGATTTTAGTCAAATATTGGAAATATAAATCATGAATGATATTTAAGTTGTTAAGTTTAAAAATGTGAAAATCATATCAATAGATTTAACTTGAAAGGTACTTTTATAAAAATATACATATATTATATTTTAATAAATATTTAAAAAGAATAAACAGTCAAAGTTACACTTTGAAGATCATGTCGTTTTCTAAAACGAAATTTTTTTTTAGTATGAAGAGAGTATAGTTTAGGTTTTGAATTGAGACTGTCCTGATACTTGAGATATTTATTTGGCAAACCGGAAGTTCTCATGCTTTAAATGATATATATTATATTATAGTATTATTATAGATACTCCATGGCGAAACAAATAACGTGGAAACATCCGGGGGGAGCATAATGGACAAGATCGAATAAGCTGGACACAAAACTGTGTTATAAATACCCCGAGAAGCCACGAACCATGCTGTGAAATGAAGTAGACCAACTTCCTTGCAAAGTGTTGGCGATGGACGTTGCCTCAAGCACCATCGTGGTTACCATTGCCCTTTTCATCTCTGCGCTGCTGACACTAGTCCGCTTGCTTACACTAGCGCAAAGAAGGCAGCACACCGGCGGCCATAACGACGACGTCCCAGCTCCGCCGCCGGAGCCCAGAGGCATTCCCCTAGTCGGCCACCTCCACCTCCTGACCAAGAAGCCACTCCACCGCACCCTCGCCCACCTCGCTGACCGCCATGGGGACGTCCTGGTCCTGCGGTTCGGCTCCAGCCGAGTCGCGGTTGTCTCCTCTGCCTCGGTCGCCCAGCAGTGCCTCGTCGCACTGGACACCTCGTTCGGCAACCGTCCACGGCTGCCGTCCGCGAGGATCCTCTCCTATGAGTGGTCGACCATGGGCCATTCCAACTGCGGGCCATTCTGGCGCCAAGTCCGGCGCGCCGCCACCACGGAGATCTCCTCCGTGGAACGAGTGCAGCACTTCGCTGAGGTCCACGAGCAGGAGGCCCGGACCATGGCACGACGCCTTTGTCGCGTGGCGCTTGCTTCTGGCCAGGGACGCGCTCTTGTAGACGTCAAGTCGCGGCTATTGGAGATGCTAATGAACGGCTTACTGAACATGCTCTGCGACAGGACATCATCGTGTCGGAGGTATTAATTAATACTTTCTCCATTCTAAATTATAAAATTATATAAAATATATCTCAAATTTCTGATAATAATTATGATACCAACTAAGTATCATTATATTTTTTATAGACTATATTTTTATATACCTATTTAATGTTATATTCTTTTATATATTTTTCTTTACAATTTTAATCAATAAAATTTATATATTTTTCTTTATAATTTTAATCAATAAAATTTAAGATAACTTATAAGTTGAAACAAAGAGATCGAGTAATAATATATTTTTTTCGCGAACAGAGTAATAATATATGAAACAACGAGGACGGCCATATATTCTATATGCACGATTAAGGGGGGCATTCTATGATCACTCCACTAGTGATCATATATGGATATATGCATAGGAAATGTGGTGCTAAAAGACGACACTGTTTCGTACGTACTACTACACAATTAATCGTTGTTCTTGTACGTGCAGTAGTGACGAACAGGACGAGACCGTGGAAGTGAGTGAGGAAGCCCGATGCTTCATGGTCATGGCGGAGGAGACGATGGAGCTCACGCTGACGGTGTGGGACTTCCTGCCGGCACTGGCACGGTGGCTGGACGTTGACGCGGTGGGCCGCCGGTTGCAGCGACTGCAAGAAAACAGGACACAGTTTCTGCAGAGGTTGATCGAGGAGCACAAGGAGACGGAGAAGGGCGGTCAAGTGACACGCAGGACGTTGGTCCGGGTGCTGCTGGAGCTGCAGAAGAAGGACCCCGAGGCCTGCACGGATCAGCTCATCCGCTCCTCGTGTGTTGTGAGTATTAAGACGTAGAATAATATATAATCACCGGAAAAAATAGCGCGCTATAGCATTAAAATAACACGTTAATAACGTCTAGAAGCAGCTACCGCAACACTCAATAGCGCGCTATAGCGCCAAATAACGCGTTAATAACGCCACTATAGCGTTTTGGTCAAGCTTCCGCTAATTTCTATAGCCCGCCATTTAAAACCTTGTATATAAGTATATAGTAACAAATGTGTTTGTGCGTTGCAACGAAACTCAATATGTGTAGAAATCACCGTTCGGGTTACCCGATTTTTTTCAGATCGGATAATTCGGGTGATTTAAAGTTCGGATAATGAAAACAATTACGTGATATTAGCCCCGAAAAAACACTACCCACAATTTCGGGTACCCAATAATTCGGGTCATGTCCAGGTATTACCCGATATACCCAAACTTATAGAAATCAATAAAGTTGATAAAAAATTAGTAGCAGTTTATACATAATTTCAGCACCAAATGTATAGAATTTTAACAACAATTTATAGAGAATAATATATTATAGTCATTTGTTCAAGAAAATAGAATTATATTTTAATAAAGTGATAAGTTTAAGTGTTCAACTAGCAATACATAATAAATATAAAGACACATACAATACTTTGGGTAGTTCGGGTAGTTTCGGTACCTGGAGATATTACCCGAATTATACCCAAATTAATTTTGGGTAATCAAAATCACTATCCGAATTAGGATCGGGTACCTCGGGTTTGGGTAATGGGTATCGGGTATTTTGTCAGGCTTAGATGTACGGAGAGTAATTATCAATAATTTTCAAGTTGTTCAGATTACAAATGTGAAAATTATATGAATAGATTTATTTTAAAAAATACTTTATATATGTCATTATTCCATAAATATTTTTATATAAAAAAAGAGGTTAAAGTTGTGTGGTCATTGTTCAAAACGTCATCTAATTAATTCTTATATCGAGAGGGAGTACACTGCTAAATACTAATCATTTTTTTCCAAATTAATCTCATTTTGAAGAGTGCACTCGAAGCTGGGACACTGAGTACAGGCTACACAATTGAGTGGGTGATGTCTCTCTTGCTGAACTACCCTGACGTCATGAAGAAAGTTCACGATGAAACCGATGCATGCGTTGGGGAACCTAAACGCCTGCTCGAGGCAACTGATCTCCCAAAGTTGCCATACCTTCGATGCGTCATCCTGGAGACGCTTCGACTGTACCCAGTGGTACCACTTCTGGTTCCTCGTGAATGCTCTACGGACTGCACGGTCGGCGGGTTCCATATTCCCAAAGGAACCATGCTTCTCGTGAATACATTTGCCATCCATAGGGATCCTGGGACATGGGATGACCCCGAAACCTTCCTCCCGGAAAGGTACGTAAATACGCTAGCATATATATACTCCCTCTTTCCAACTGAAAGTATCATTTTTGACTTTTAGATTTCTCATTTGACTGTTCGCCTCATTCAAAAAAAATTATGTAAAATAATAAAATAAATAAAATATATATAATAAAAGTATATCTAATTATAAAATAAGTTATAATAAAATAAATAAAAATTACGCTAAAAATTGAATAAGATAAACAGTAAAATAAAAAAAATCTTGAATTATAAAACAACATTTTCAATAAGACGGAAGGAGTATATAATATAGCACTGAATAGTCTCTAAGTCTCATTACGTGTGGGTTATTGCTGCACAATATGAACTTATTATACTATATGTATGTGCACGCGATATGTATATATATAGGTTTGAGGATGGCAGGAACCAAGCAGCAGGCGGCTGTAAGATGATGGATCTGTCATTTGGCATGGGGAGGCGACGGTGCCCAGCAGAGAACCTGGGGATGCAGTTGGCAGGCATTGCTTTGGGAACTATGATCCAGTGCTTCAACTGGGAACGAGTGGGCACGGAGCTGGTGGACATGGCTGAGGGCTCTGGCCTAACCATGGCAAAGAAGGTTCCGCTGGAGGCCATCTGCCAACCTCGTCCTTCTATGATCGATCTTCTGTCTTAAAAAATCTAGCTGCGCGCTGTATATATATATATATAAGTTGTACTACTAAGGCAAGCACGTACGTCATACGTTGAGTTCTCGTTGTTATAGAATAAGTCCAAAGCGTCGCTGCTTTTTTATATATTGTCTTGTACAGCCAGATGTGCATCATACTTGGGCACTACTGGCCTTGCATGTAATGGAGTCCTTGGCGCGCGGCAAGGTCTGGTCGTCGTGGGATGGGATGGCACGACAGCGTGGTCCGCGCGAACGTCGTGGTGTTCATTATGGCCACGATCTTGTACTTATACTTTTGTTATTTACATTATATATCAAATAAAAAAACAACAGAAAACGCTGCGCCCTTGGCAGCACCAAAAATTTCCACCGTGTTGGCATCGCGGTCTTGAGTTTCCAGGGCCGTCTTCCTCGTGCTTCAATGATCCATCTTCTTTCAGAAATGACTTGCTTTAATTCAGCATGAATTTTAGCGTCCTTTCAAGTGACCGTTATTGCAAATGTTTTACACCACAGGTTTAGTCGTTGCAATTTATGTTACCATAATCTGTAATTTTTGGGTTTCGAGTCATTAGATAAAACCACAAACTCAACAAAAAAATAATTAATAATTACCAATTGTTTCTATAGTTAGACAAAGATGAAAAATTTATATACTATGATAGTATAAAAGAGAAATCATAAATCACAATTTACTTTGCAGTTTTTTATAGAACAAAAAAGACGCTATATCCAAAATCAGGTTGGGTTGCAGCTCTTGCCATCAATGACAACGTAAGTTTGGCATTGGAGATCCTTCCAAGAGCTAAGTCTCCGTCGCCCCCACATCAAAAATGAAAATGAAATTTAATAGAACTGAAAAAAAACTACTGAAACTAAAACACCGATAACTACACCTAATGCAAAAAATCTCAATAAAATCAAGACAACTTAAGAGATACCAGCGTCCTTCATGACTGAATATTGAAAAACTACAGTACAAAATATCTGAAACATTGAACATTGAAGCAAAACTTAGTCTGAAACGCTAAATTTGAAGGATAACTGAAACTCAAACTATACACTCACAATATACTGAAATGTCTGAATCAATAATGATAAAAAAAAAAAGACCACCCACTGAAGCAATTTAGCTCCATCGGCATATGAACGATAGATACAATCATAAAACAGCAGCAGGTGGTAACTTAGGTACTACCAGGGTATTGGAATCAGCATCCATACCATAAATATGGCGAGCAAACAACGAACAGTAGTATAGCTAAACTAATAATAAGCTACTGATGATCGAAGATGGCGTACACATTGTACATGATGCCAGGGATGTAAGCGAGGAATATGAGGAGGCAGATCCAGACCACGTGCCCACACCCAAACCAAAAAATGAATCAAATAAAAAACCAAATGGAATAAAAAAATCAAACATGGGAATTAAGTAGGATGAAGCAAAAAATATATAGTAGCTTTTCACAACTTTACTTCACACTTGTGGGCTCTGTGTAGGATTCTGTTAGAGCATGTTTAAAGGAAATCTACATGTTGAGTTGTTTTGCCAAATGGAGAATTAAAACAGCTTTAGTGTTCATATAAAAAGATGCTTATGAATCTGAAACCCCAAAAACTAGCTTCACTTATTGAAACTGAGTTGTGTCAAATGGAGTGATTCTAAGTGGGACGGGTGCTAACGGTGTCAAAAATATATGTCATGACATTCCCCCTCCAATCAAACAAAAATAGTAGTCAAAGTGTGATCTTGATTCTTGAAGGTCCACATCTCAAATCTAATATATTTCTCCTTTATTTTAGGTTTCTACATTTTAAGATGATTTCTCAATCAACTAGTGCAAGTAAATTGTTATTTATCTGTATTTGTATTTGTATCAAAACATATCAAAATTTGGGATTTTAACTATAGAAACAATTGTAAATTGTTAATTGTTGTTGGTGCCAACGTAGATATGATTTTATTGGATTTGTGGTTTTCTCTAACGGGTTTTTTCATTATCATAACCAGAAAATTTAAATCATGTTTACATAATTGCAATAAACTAAAGCTATATTTTTAATATAAAATATATTCAACAACCGTTGTCTAAAAGTAAACTAAAATTTAGACTCCTGAATTTTCTATTCTATTGTACTCCAAGCAAACGCTGGAAAAACCAACCTGTCGGCTCCGTTCCAGCTTATCCTATCCAAACGGAGAAAGAAAATTGCGTAGACGTTGCAAAACACCATCTGTGAGACCACGGCTTTGATGACTGCCATGTGGCGTCTCAAAAAAAATCAGACGTTATGGAAGGTGCGGCTCCTATGTGGACCTTGCGCCGGACATGCAATTCGCTCAGTCGTTGCTTCCTTGCTGGTGACTGGTGATGCGTCAACATTGGCAACGCAAGATGGACATAATTTTCTTCCCCTCTCACTGTCACACATGTACTACTAGGTGTCGTTAGCGTACGCAAGAAGGTACTCTTGATAGTCTTGTGTCCCCAAATAGATGACGCTATGGAATATGTGTAGGTCAATTTTTTTTAACTTAGATTAGGTTTGTAAAAAATATATGTAATATTTATATCTTTAAATAAATTTATTATAAAGTATACACAACGATTTATCTAATGATATTAATTATGTATTATAAATATTATTATTATTTTATATATAATTGGGCAAAGTTTAAATAGCTGACTTATCGATCGGGGCAGGTCCTGAGTATTTTTGGACCTAGAATGAAACTAAAATTTAGACTCTTTTATTATACGTATTTGATAATACTACTATTAGTACCTATTGGTATTATAGGCAAATATATAAAACAAAAATGTTAGTAATAAGTAGTTAACTGAATTCAAAAGTAACATTCATATTCATATGAAATAATTTATATACATATTAAATTACATCAAAATTCTTTGCTAACATTCTTTTATACGAAGTCATCGAAGATGGTTTTAAACTTTTAATATCAATCTTATCCAACAGACGTTTCTCAATACATAGTGTTGCCAATCCATTTAACATCTCTTGTGACATTGTAGATCTAAAATACGTAGTTCTTCAACCATTTTAATTTGGGCTTTGCTGTGGTACACCCAAATAACTGTGAGTCGTTTATTTAATTAGATCGGATGGTCAAAATCATCTATTACTTTCTAGGAGGTAATATATGAAATAAGTAAAGTTTTAGGTATAAAAATCTTTTTAAGATCTAATTGATGCCTATATGATCTATTAGATATAGTGAATCTTTTTATTTTTGCAAATTTAGATATAAGATAACTTAACTAGAATAAACTTACTATTTTTGAAGCACATGTATATACACATGTGTATATATACGTGCAAACCAATAACGTACATGTGTGTATGTGCATGAAACTTTACGTGTATAAATAAAATTTTACTTTAGCTACATGTTTTATTATATGTACCTCTTAATTATATAATATAGGTTTAATCAAGTTAGTATGATGTACATATTCTATGATATAATGTGTTTGTGTGTAATATACTTTGGATCACTACATTTTTTTGGCTCAATTAACACATTAGTTGTTATAGTTTAATCTATGTAATATATAATTTTATTATTTGAGTCACTCAAAATGGTAAAAGGAAGAAATGATACGACCATGCACATAAAAAAGGAGGGAGGTGCATGTTCGCTGCATGTCCATCCATGTCTCCTCGATCAAAGGGATTTGAGAATATTTTTCTTTTTTCTAGATTAATTAATTAATTCAAAAATATAAAAAATCAATGGTTCAGATTTATTTGAGATATTAACTCCTGAGAAGTAAAAGGAGTACCGTAGCATTGCCCTTTTAATTTTGACATACTACTCTTCAGCTGACGACAAATTGGTTATGTTTCATTTGAATTAAATGTGTGCTAATGATCATTCGCATTATGTTCATCTATGTCGATGTCAACATTGTCTTTCATATGGTCCTGATCTTCTGGAGTAGCATTAACGGGTTCCTCCACAATAACTATCGTTAAGTTATTGTATCTAGATCTCTCGAAATACTTATATTACTCTTAAGAAATTTATGAAGAGAGCCCCCTCTTTGTAATTGTATCGAATTATCTATTGTTTTTTCTTTTTTTTTTGTCATTGTCAGAAACATATTGTTTAATGACATGGTTAAATTTAGAGAATAATTAGTAAATATAATTTCATAAAGTAGAGGATGTGTGGATCAAGTGACAAACAAACTAGTAACTATACCTTCTGAACTGCAAGCGATCAGGAACAGGCTCAGTGATGAGGGATTAGAAATAGGGATGATCACGGTCACGGACAGGTTGAGATTAGGGCTCTTCTGCCGCTGTCGTGCTGCTTCGCGTCTCACGCGTTGTGCGTGATGCCCGTGATGACGGGAAATAGAGTCCATCTGTGTATACGTCTTCGTGCATGTATCTAAAAATTTAATGTGATAGCAAATCTTATAAAGTTTTGGAATTTTGAACCTATCCCTATCACTGTCACACTCACTGACTCACACATGTGACACTAACGGGATAAGGCACTCGATACTTGATAGCAACTGCGGAAACCACATATATAGAAACGTTTTTTTGGACCAGAAATATATAGAAACTTTGTGGAGCCCCCTGAAAACCATCGACGGAACTTAAACGGCGGCTTTATTTATTATACTCCATTCTAAAAATTTCAAAGCATATCAAATTTTATTAAATTTATATGTAATAAAATAATATTTATAATATGCTTCAGCAATTATATGAAAAAAGAAACTTTACAGTCCGCTATTCCCTCTCGCTGGTCGAGCTCCAAACCACTGATCGATGAGATCAATTGCCATGGCAAACCTAGCACATCAATTGGCGTTGGTGCATGATGAGCTCAGGTCTCCACCAGCATGGATGCTCCTCCTCTTCTGCGTCTTGCTTGGAGGCTACTCTTTGGCCACGTTTAGTGCCAGGAGAGCGAGGAAGAGGCAGGCGCAGGCGCAGCTAGACGACAGTGGCGGCGGCGGCAACCTTGTCCTACCGCCTTCGCCTCCGGCGTTGCCCGTCCTGGGCCACCTCCACCTGGTCGTCGGCTCGCTCCCGCACGTCTCCCTCCGCAGGCTCGCGAGGAAGCACGGCTCCGACGTCATGCTGCTCCGCCTCGGCGCCATGCCGGTGCTGGTAGTGTCGTCGCCGCGCGCCGCGGAGGCGGTGCTGCGCACGCACGATCGCGTGTGCGCGTCCCGGCCCTACTCGCTCGTCGCCGAGGTGGTCATGTACGGGCCCTCCGACGTCGGCTTCGTGCCGTACGGGGACTACTGGCGGCGGGCCAGGAAGCTCATCACCACGCACCTGCTCACCGTCAGGAGGGTGCAGGCGCTCCGCCTCGCCCGCGAACAAGAGGTGAGCGCGGTGATGGTCAGGATCGGCGAGGCTGCGGCGGCCGGAGCGGCGGTGGACATGGGCGAGCTGCTCGGCTCCTTCGCCAACGACCTGGCGTGCCGCGCCGTGATGGGCAAGTCCTTCCGGGGCGAGGGCCGGAACAAGCTGTTCCGGGAGCTCGTCAGCGACACCTCGCCGCTGCTGGGCGGCTTCAACGTCGAGGAGTTCTTTCCCTTCCTGGCTCGCTTCGGCGTGCTCAGTAGGGCGGTTCGCGCCAAATCCGAGAGGTTGAGGCGGCGGTGGGACGAGCAGCTGGACAGGCTTATTCAGGACCACGAGTCGTCGAGTGTTCCTAGCAGCAAGGACGAGGACGAGGAGGATGACTTCATACATATTTTGCTCTCCGTTCGACACGAGTACGGACTCACCACAGAGCAGATGAAAGCTATCCTACTTGTAAGTAGCAGCTAGTATAGTTTTCCAAATGGGTCAGGCGCTCGTCCGAGCCGCCTCCGTGCGGCGTGCGGTGCGCAAGTGCGTGACTGAGGGACACGGTGCCGCCGTCGACGATGCAGCATGCGACTTCAAGTTGACCCAGTGGCACGGGGTGGCCCGGTGGCTACCGTGCCTGGCGGCACGACACGACACGGCTAGCCGAGCTTAGGGCCGTGCCTGGGCCTCGACCTTGGCACGGCGGCACTATAGGCACGGCACGGCGGCCGCGCCGTGCCTCGCCGTGCCGTGCCGTTCCAGGCGGCCCATTTGGAAAAGTATAGCAGCTAGCTAGTATATGTGTCTCACATGACAACGTGTCTGACAGATCGAATGAAATATCTCATCTTTTTTGCATGCAGGACGTGTTCTTCGGAAGCATAGGCACGGCAGCTACGGCACTGGAGTTCACCGTCGCTAAGCTCATGAGGAACCCGGGCGTCATGAAGAAACTGCAAGCAGAGGTACGGAGCGTTGTACCCAGGGCCAGGGGACAGCAAGGGGTCGTCGATGTCGTCATCAGCGACGACGACCTGCGCAACATGGCCTACCTGAGAGCGGTGGTGAAGGAGTCGCTCCGGCTTCACCCGCCGACGCCGATCCTGACGGCGCACTTCACCATGGCCAGCTGCAGCGTCGACGGGTTCGCGGTCCCTGCCGGCGTCAGCGTCCTGGTCAACTCATGGGCCATCGCCACGGACGCGCGCTTCTGGGAGGAGGACCCGGAGGCCTTCGTCCCCGAGAGGTTCCTCGACGGCGGCGGCGCGGCGGGGGTCGACTTCAGGGGGGCCGACTTCCGGCTCCTGCCCTTCGGCTCCGGGCGCAGGATGTGCCCCGGGATTAACTTCGGCGTCGCGTCCGTCGAGACCATGCTCGCGAACCTCGTGCATCGCTTCGACTGGGAGCTACCGCCGGGGAAGACGGCGCGCGATGTCGACATGGCCGAGGTGTTCGGCCTCGTGCTGCACCGGAAGCACAAGCTGCTCTTGGTTCCACGACAACACGTAGTACGTGTGTAGAAGTAGAATGAATGCATCATCATATCCTGCATATATAATGTACGTTCGTGCTTCATCTGTTTTTGTTTGTCAATTGTCATATATGGTCAATCCTCTGTACTATATGACAGTGTGTTCATGTACAATATATGTACTGCTATTATAGCGCTTTAATTAAGTTGGGAAACTACACCATTACCACTTGGGGATGTTCCCAGTTCGAGGAATTTACCAACAAGGATTTTGATATGATAAGTTATTGAAAATTTCAGACTACCAACAGAATTTCCTCTGGTTATTATGGAATCCTGCCAGAGGTAAGTCTGGTGCTATTTTGGTAGGGATTAAGGTTGACCTATATCTATATGATATTGGTTCTTTTAAACAAGGGGGTTACACGTTTCAGGTTTAACTTGTGGGATAAGCACCTCAAAACAAAGTGGAACTTACTGATTGTGTGTATGCAGCAGCACAGGAAGAAAACAAGTTAGCTTTCTTGGCTGAGTTATCTCACTTTTGCTCTGTTAACATAGAACCCATACTAATTGGAGGTGATTTCAACATAATCAAATGTGCTAAAGAAAGGAACAAAGCTATGAGAACAGCTCATACGTTTTCTGATATGTTCAATACTTTGATTCATTTTCATGAACTTAGGATGCATTTGGTTGGAGGACCAAGTTGTATGGGATGTAATGATTCATGAATACTAGGATCAGGATATCCATGATGCATGTTTGGTTGGATGAATGGGATCAACCATTTTTTTTTGTTTGGTTGGAAGAATATCTGTTGGATGGGAGGAACGGGAGGGTGAGATGAAGCACGAGGCTTCGCTAGTCACGGACGGGCGGGCGTGTGGAGCAGCTGGTCCGTGATATTTTGGGGGGCCAACAAATACAACATCTTCACAGCATATTCCTTTTTGGTACCATTCAATTTCATCCGGTTCTTAAACCAAACACTACCCATCCATGAATGATCCCATCCAATCTCATTCAATTCAGCAAACCAAACGCACCCTTAGAGAACTGGAAATGATTGGGACTGATATACATGGTCTAACAATAATCAAGACTTGAGAGCGTGGAGCAAAAGAGCGCTCAGAGTGCCCGATCGAGGGCGAAGAAAAGGGAGGCGCGGCAGCGATGGTGTTGCCCGCATAAGCTTTGGCCACCACCATCCACACTCTCGAGCGAGAGCCAGGCAGTCTGAAAATGGATTCCCATGAGCCATGCTGCCATATGTTTGGTTAAATAATACAATAACTTATTTGAAGATATGAATATTGATATGTATTTTTTATATAAATTTAGTTAAAGTTAAGATGAAGACTTATTTGAGACAGAGGAATACATTTCGTGGGTCGTGGGCTTGTGGCCTGCAATGTAAACACAGGCCATGTGTTGTGTCCTTTGACAGAGTGACTAGCAGTTGTATTGTTGTAAGGTAAAAATGGAGCGAGTCCAATTCGTTCTTACTTATAATGGGCTAGCAGAATGACGGGCCTTCACAGGGCCCATCCAGCAGACTGGACCGAGCCCGAGCGGAAAAGGGCAACTCGAACGTTGTTCTTTTCTTCCCGTGTGTAGGCTAGCTGGAGCGGAGTGCCGGCAAAGGCCGAAAGACACGCCGACCAGCAGCTTCTTTTCCGCCGCCTCCCCCTCCCACACTTTCTCCATCTGCTGTGCTGGCTGCTGGGTGCCGGTGCTCCACTTTTACCTCTGCTCGCCGCTCTATCTCTGCCTCTCCCCGAGCTCCACTTGACTCATGTCGGCTTTGGCTTCCGCTTCCAGCTGATTCAGACTGGCGTTCGCTGGACTCGAGAGCGTCCGACATCCGCTGAGGCTTGGCCGCGAGCCTGCCTGCGATTCAAATCCTGACGAACGACGAGATCGACGGAGCCGCCGGGGACAGACCGAGTTCCGGTCGCCCAATGCCGCCGCTGCTGTTGCTGCTCCTGTTGGCGGCGGCGCCGGCGCGGGCGGCGGACCCGTACGCCTACTACGACTGGGAGGTCTCCTACGTCTCCGCGCAGCCCCTCGGCGTCAAGCAGAAGGTGCCCGCCCCGCCTCCTTCCCTCCCCCTCTCCCCACCACCTTGCATTCCTGCGACAGCGGCATCGACACTGACGTAGTACATCGGCTGTGGTGGCACCAGGTGATTGGCATCAACGGCCAGTTCCCGGGCCCTCCCCTGAACGTGACCACCAACTGGAACGTGGTGGTGAACGTCCGCAACGCGCTGGACGAGCCGCTACTGCTCACCTGGAACGGCGTGCAGCAGCGCAAGACGGCGTGGCAGGACGGCGTGCTCGGCACCAACTGCGCCATCCCCGCCGGCTGGAACTGGACCTACACGTTCCAGGTCAAGGACCAGGTCGGCAGCTTCTTCTACTTCCCTTCCACGCCGCTGCACCGCGCCGCCGGGGGCTACGGCGCCATCACCATCAACAACCGCGACGTCATACCCATCCCCTTCGCCTTTCCCGACGGGGACATCACGCTCTTCGTTGGTGACTGGTATAACCGTGGCCATAGGGAGCTCAGGAGAGCGCTCGACGGCGGCACCCTGCTGGGCGCCCCTGACGGTGTGCTCATCAATGGATTGGGACCCTATCAGTACAACGAATCCGTGGTTCCACCGGGGATTGTCTATGAGAGGATCAATGTCGAGCCAGGTTTGCATTGAAATTTTGAATTTCCATTTGCTAGACTACTAGATGGAGAGGGGATGAAACCAATAATGTTGTCTTGATTGTCATTCCAGGGAAAACTTACAGGTTCCGGGTACACAATGTTGGGGTCTCCACAAGCCTCAATTTCAGGATCCAGAACCACAATCTTCTCCTTGTCGAGACCGAAGGCTCCTACACCTCGCAGCAGAACTACACCAACTTGGACATCCATGTTGGCCAGTCCTACTCCTTCTTGGTCACCATGGACCAGAATGCCAGCACTGATTACTATGTTGTTGCAAGCGCGCGCTTCGTTGATGCAGCTGTTGTGGATAAGTTGACCGGCGTCGCTATTCTCCATTACTCTAACTCCCAGAGTCCAGCCTCTGGCCCTCTTCCAGATCCCCCGAACGATCAGTATGACACGGCATTCTCTATAAACCAAGCAAGATCCATCAGGTATTTCTGTTGGTTTTGGACTATTCCTATCCCGTGCATTGTAGATGCCGTTGCTCACATATAATGCATCCTTCAACCATTGTCCTGTTTCAGATGGAATGTTACAGCTAGCGGTGCCCGCCCCAATCCACAGGGCTCGTTCCATTATGGTGACATTACTGTGACAGATGTGTACCTGTTGCAGAGTAGAGCACCTGAGCTCATAGATGGAAAACTGCGTTCTACTCTCAATGAGATTTCTTACATCGCGCCCTCAACCCCTTTGGTACTTGCACAAATATTTAATGTCCCCGGGTCTTCAAAT
Source organism: Microstegium vimineum (assembly GCA_022036555.1). Taxonomy (NCBI): domain Eukaryota; kingdom Viridiplantae; phylum Streptophyta; class Magnoliopsida; order Poales; family Poaceae; genus Microstegium; species Microstegium vimineum. Next base: position 308,744 of record CM039124.1, on the reverse strand, counting down.
TGGATTTTCCTAATCATCCTATGAACCGACTACCGAAAGTTGACACATCTATTATAAATGGCACCTATAAGGCCTTCATGGAGATTATATTCCAAAATAATGCCACAAATGTGCAGAGCTACCACTTGGATGGCTATGCATTCTTTGTTGTTGGGTAATGCAGAAGCCACACTCCTCTTCTTTATCCATATCTGCTTTGATTCTCAATTTGATGGTTTTTCTCTCTCAGGATGGACTATGGTTTATGGACAGAAAATAGTCGCGGCACCTATAACAAATGGGATGGTGTTGCACGCTCTACAATCCAGGTGCTGAAATTCACGGTCTCATAGTCTTTATAGACATCCAAGTTAACCATTGCATTAGATGCAGACATGCAGTATGATCAGTAAACATGCTTAAATATTAAGCGTATATGCGGATACGCCACAACTTAAACAGCCCATCTTCTAGTTGTTATTCCAGTATTATTTGGAATGGCAGGTAGCAGCTACACACGCAATACTATTAATTACTTGGTGTCTTTAGTTTAATTCTGTTTCAATAAGGACAACTCTATGAGATGAATTTAGATAGTTAATTAGTTCATTTGCTCTAGGAATTTATGTTCTTGAATAGTTAATTAGTTCATTTTCTCTAGGAATTTCCGTTCTTGAACACGCAGAATAATTTTGTATTAAATAAAATAGAACCTTAAGTACGCACATACAATGCCTTAGGTCTTAGAGTACAAACATGCCCATAACTAGAACAAAAATGGACCAAAACGTGACCTAAACAGACTTAGTTTTTGCTTCACGGATGAATCGATGTCCGTTGTTCTGTAATCTATAATAAACAGTTAAACACTGTAAATATTGCTATGTACTATGTACTATCCACTTTGCAATGCATCATTGGATTGCTGTACAATCCTTAGCTTGGCATGCCTTTGATTGGGGCTGTGTCTACTTGATTGCAGGTATTCCCTGGAGCTTGGACAGCTATTCTCGTGTTTCTGGACAATGCAGGCATATGGAACTTGCGTGTTCAGAACCTTGACACCTGGTACTTGGGTCAAGAAGTGTACATAAATGTGATTAACCCAGAGGACAGCCGCAGTACTCTTCCGGATAACGCAATTTTCTGTGGTGCACTCTCAAGTCTACAGAAGTGAGCTTCCTGTGACTTTGTACATATAAAGTTTGCACCAGAAGCACAAGTTTACTTATTTCTAACTGTTCTTACATAGAACATGGTTTGATTTTTTTTCATTCTCTGCAGAGAACAATCACATAGATTCCAATACTCAGTAGCTGCCCCAGTTCCACAGTGGGGGAAAACGGTTTCTCTCCTGGTTTTGTTGGTATGCTTTGTCCTGTGGTCGCGATGATTCAACCCCCACACAGGGGGACACTGGTACAAGCCTACAATGGACATGAAAGACAGTATGGATGATGTTAGATTATTTTTTGAGAACTCTGATTCTTGATTTGGTTACGGCTTGATGCAACTCCCAAAAGTGGGAGATTTGCAGAGGTGGAGTAAGATTTTTTTTCCCTCTAGAAGTGTAGGTAAATAATGCGCTTGGTGTTGCCGGGTGAGTTGATTGTTTTCATGTTTTGTATGTAATTTGACTGGTTAATTAAGACCACTACGTTGTACTTATTGCCAAGGTTGAAGGTTGCTAGGATTCTGATCTGGATCCTAGAAGCTTAGGATACTATAATACCAAATCGAAATGATAATGAGCTTATCATGTTTTTTTTTTGAATTTTATAGTATATATTGTCCCTATAATGGTACTATAATTGAGTTCCATATGATTCCATGATATTGGTAGGATCTTATATAGAATCTTGATCCCACATGATATAATTAATATAGATGGCTTTTGAAATTGTTCTATGTGACAATATTATTTAAAGTTAATAATTCCACTTAAGTTTTAAAAAAGCTAATTAAATCAATAATAATTAATATTATAGGGTTCAATTTTATAACATACTCCGTCCGTTCTAAATTATAAGATATATTTTTAGATACATTGTTTTTGTTATATATTTAGACATAATATACATCTAAAGTGTATAGAACAAATTATATATCTAAAAATGCCAAATGTCTTATAATTTGCAACAGAGATTATTATAAATCTTATATATTTGTAGAATCCAAGGGACGGTTACTTTACCTATTTATTTCGATTCAAATAATATTGCTTAGTAGGTGTCGTAGCTAAGGTGTACTACAGTGGAACGCCAGCACAATGGAAATCCTAGTGACTGTCGTTGTCGATCTGTCTGCTGCGATAGAGGTTTATTCATAGTCAAATCCCGATTCAAATTCAATTATTTGACAGCACGTGGACGTGGTTGTGGTTGGTGGTCAAAATATCAAAATTGAAACCCCAAGGCTCGGGTAGCTGCTGATGTTTCGTTCTTTTCTTTTACTCCGTCGTGACTTTGAATGCTACACTACTATTATTCGCTGGTACTGGTTCACCATTGTATCTGAGCAGAAAGGAGACCCAACTGAATTCAATGGAATTCCTTTGAAATTTGTCGCTGAATTGCAGTGAGGGTCTGCGTCTGCCAGAACTACTCTACTCAATCATTCACCGACAGGAATGGCAATGCTTAAGAGTTAAGACTTGACCCGAATGGATTGTCTGCATTCAACTATCAATATGAATACTCATATTAAAACTAAAAAGGAAGCTCAGATGCTGAAACCTTCCACAGGCAGCCAAGAAAACCAGCTGCTGACTGACTTGACAGTGACATAATAAGGGATGGGGGATCCAACACACATGTTTATTAGTTTGGTCTCTCTCCCTTCTCGGCACATGATTTTCGCTAGAAAGGGTAAAGAAGGTTTTTTCGACTAAAAAAATAGCGAAGTGGGAGCAAAGCTCCTCTAATTGAGCTGAGTAAGCAAGCAAGCAAAGCTGCCAAATTAAACCACGAAGCTACTGGATTCTTCTCTCTTCTCTGCATCGCAGCTTCGGCAGCTGGTGGTCTGGTCTACCACTACCAGGCAGAGGAAGGGATCGATCACCCACCCATGGCGGCCTGCGCGGCGGCGCGCATGTTCGCGTACAACGCCACTCTCTGCGCCTGCGATCCGGGGCACTACTACTACCTCAGCGGCAACGGCAACGGCACCGCCAGCTGCGCCCCGATGCCGGGCGGCGGCGGGTGGGGAGACTGGCAGGTGGGCTCCGTGAGCGCGCCGCGGAACCACAGCATCTACTTCCTGCAGCCGGTGCTCTCGATCGACGCCATCCGCCGCCTCACCCAGTCCCAGGCCGTGCTCCTCGAGGCCACCCTCGCGTTGCTCCTCTGCTGGCTCGCCTTCTGCGCCGCGGCCAGGTTCGCCGGCCGAGATCCTCGCGGGGAGAAGAGGCTGTTTCGGGCCCGGTACTGGATCAGCCGCCTCGACTGCCTCTTCGACAACAGCCACTGGACGGTCCGTTCCCTACTCCTCTTGTTTGCTGTGTTTCTTCTCCTCTTTTGCGATTACCAACGCATGAATCCCATGCCGATTCTGTACAAAATTAGCCAGAAACGAATCAATGCGCTTAGGAATTGCATTGTATTTCGAGATTTTGTAAGGTTTATATTATCCACGCGTCTTCGCTAGGTGACTTGTTGCAATATTATTGGGCATCAGATGGTTACAATAAATTATGGATGACCTTCTCTGTGTTGTGTGTTGAGAGTTTTTTTAAACCATTTTATACTATATAAAACCGGAGTGCATGCCAGCAACCAAGGAACAAGAGGTTTTAGTTTGATCATCGTGGAACTGTTTTCTTTGTTTCAGTCAACACTATCTTTGATTTCTTCAATGATTTATGGGCCTTAGCAATCTCCCTGAGTTAACTGAAACTTCCAACTTGTATAGCTTCATTTCCATCACGCGGCTGTTGTCTTTGAATTTATTGAAAACTTTACTTGCTTGGTCAATTGGACATCTCGAATTTTCTACCTACTACACAAATGTATGACCCTGCGTTTCCTTCTGAGCGTATAGTTTATTACATGTAATTGCAATATTCTCAGCTGAATCTGAATGCACAAAACTCCCCTGTAATCATGCCAGAGCAGATTATAAACACTCATCCTACAACAGGATCCTACATTGTTGCTCCATTCATTGATGTTCATTCTCATGTTGCAAACTGAAAAAGTTTATCCTGAGTCACATTGTTTTGGCTCGTGAAAATGTCCAGGGGGATCAGCAAGTACTAAGGAAAAGGAAAACCGAGTTGGGTGGCACATTTTCAGTTGCTAGCTTGATCATCTTCACTGGATTATTGACTGTGTAAGTGCTGCTTATAGACCTTTGTACAAAAAATAAAATAAAAAAATCAGCTCCTCTGCTTAGTTACCATATCTAACTTATTCTCAGATTATTACAGGCTCTTGTATCAAGCCATCAAAAGCCGCAGCATTGAGATGCATCGAGTCAAACCAGCCAATGCTCCGGACCTGCTGTCTTTCGTGAACGATCTCGAGTTCCACATCACAACCATCTCCAGCATGTCCTGCACTCAAGCAGTTGCTCCTTCGACAGTAGCAATGGGGATACCAGGGTTCATGGACTTCAGGGTGGTTCCTTTGCCAGCACTGTTCACCTACAGCTGCACAAACACAAGCCAGGGGCCATCCATTACGCTCAGGTGCAATGGATGCCGGGTCTCTCCGAGAGACCACTATGTGTCCTGGCAATTTGTGGACCTGCCGGGGCAGCCAGCAACTGCTGTTGGTTTCCAGTTCAACCTGACCGCTAGGCAACATGGCAACAGCCACCACATGAGCTTTGTGAGTGGTACAATGAACTCTGACGGTTATGCCGATGATGGCAAGTTGAAGACGTTCAGGGGGAGAGAATCCAACGTTCTGAAGATCCAGCTGTTCCCTCAGATATATAACAATCGTGGTAACCTGAGGCTCTTGCAGCCAGTGGTTCAGGACTTCACTGAAGGATCTACGTTTTCTGATGTTGGCAGCTTGAATTCATCCCTGCAGAACCCCAGGGATGGAGTGGTGAATACTACTCTTTACATAAGTTATCTCTCGGACTACATTGTGGAGATCAGCAATGAGAGTGTAGTAGGCCCAAGTGAGTCTCATGAAACAATGTCCTTTCACAGATTTTACATTTGTAGCATCTAATGGAGACAGTTATCTGCAGTTAGTATACTCGCAAGTATTGGTGGCCTTTATGCATTCAGTGTGGCAATTTGTCTCTGCCTCATGGCTCAAGTAAGTCTTTGCCAAATTGGCTTTGTTGTCTGAAAACCTTGCCCACGTTTTTCATTTTTTGCCAATGAAACTGAATATTTCAACTTTGATTTCTGCATCTTTGCATCCCTTTGCCCTTTTATTGGTTCCTTCACTTCCACTGTCCATTTGGTTGTTATTCATGCTTATTCTGTGGCACTGAAACAATGGAATAACCATGAGCTGTATTTTTATCAAAGCAAGAAAATAAAATAAAAGTTATGCAACTGCTCGTGTTTTCAGTGTGAAGCAAGGATAAAGAAGCTTCATGATGAGGATACCAGAATGCTGAAAATTCTGAGCAAACGACGTGCTCAGCGAAATTGGGATAAGGTGAAGAATGGCTTGATCCAAATTTGATCATTATTTAATTCTGATTGTCTGCATGATCAATAAAGCATATTGATTTTGCTGGTAACAGGTGCGGAAGTTTGTCATGTATACCTGGGGTCTAAGCAGCCTGGATCCATCTGATAGAACTGGTCAGCAGCCTGAAGGGTCAGTGATGGATTATCTGCATAATAGAAAAGAACCAATTAGACAAGGAATCTAAGATGTTAACGGACCTAATAGAGTTCATGGTGAAATGGTTCAATATTTGTTCTTTTTCAGTAGCTCTTGATGCAACACATATATTTGTATTCAGTGCAGTAAAATATTTCTTCCAAAAATCGTTATTTTTGTGATTTAGGATTATTATTTTCTTCTTCCATTCAATTTGTCTTATTCTGTTTGTACCTTACTTCTAGTTTAAACTCAAGGAATGAATCTTGTGTAATCTTGCAGGAGGAAATTGACATAGAAAGAGCTGAGGGAATGCAGCATTCAGGCAGTTCAAGATAGCCTTGATGGATCAAGGCTTTAGATGCAAAGTTGACATAGCCACTTTGTCTCATTCCCGACCCTTCCTGACATCCTGCATAGATGAATCTTTTGAAAAAATTCCCCTTTGCATAGTCCTGTGCTCCCTGAAGATTGTCAACACAAGGAGCAAAAATTGTACAGAGACAGATTGTCCTTTTTGGTTGCACCTGAAGCTGCAGAGGTAGACTTCCGCCATGTTCCTTATATCTTATTCACTAGTCACCACCCAGCTGTTATTTTCTAGTTAGCATTACACTAAGTCACTAACACATTGTAAACGAACAGTATACACAACTAGCATCCTATTGTGTCATGAATTTGTGATTGATTATTCAGCTGGTACTTGGTCAGGATGAATCCAATATTGACATGGATGATTATAATTACTTCACCAACTTTTGTTCCTATCCTGAAACAAATATCAGTTTTAATAAACTGAAATCTGCCCCCCTACATGCATCCATTTTATATTTTGGCAGTCAATTTCCCATTTTCCCTGTGTATATATGCTTAAGAGCCCTGTCTAGTGGGTGCCATGTTTGACGATGATGGCTGATCTCTACAATTTGTTCAGTTCAGTGTTTCATAGTTCCTGCAGAAAGAGCTGTACAGTAATAATAAATTGCCTGAATTCCTATTGCTTCCCAGATTGCCACTCTTGATTGCTGTGACGCGCAATTATATCTGAAAATGTACTGATGTTCCCCACTGAAAATAGTTACAAAACTGCAAGTCTCAAAGAAAAAGAATTAATAACAAACACTCATAGACACTATTCAAGTGATAACTGATAACTAACGCTGATGGTGGTCATGAGATTTGTACAGTTGTTCAGAACCGCTGGCAGCTCTCCGGACAGGTTGTTTTGGCCCAGGTGAAGCTGCTCGAGTCTCTTGAGCTCATATTGAATAGTACCTGGTATCTCTCCACGGAGACCGGTGGCTGCTAGATGCCTTGATCCAGGACAACCAGATTTCTGAGCTTATTTATGTTTCCAGCGCCAAAATGTTGTTCCTTCCAAGTGCCAACCAATTGTTAGAAAGAGACAGAGAGGTGTTCTAATGAGCATCCAAGAGTTCGTCCCAACCATGTTATTGTTTGCAGGCTTGAGCACCCCGTGGGGCGGCTACGTAGCCGCTGAATTGGTTGTCGCAAAGGTCAAGCACCGCAAATGATGGCGCGCCGACGCAGAAAGAGGACGGCATCTACATCACTTCCAGTGGAGAGTTGTGGCCTGTGGGGGCAACAAAAGCCTTTTTCTCTTCTCCCTCTCCCGACGAGAAATTGCGCGCAGAAAAAAAAAAGCTCAGGCGGGCGGGCGTGCCGGCCGGCCAAGGGTCTCGCGGCGGCCGGAGTCGGGCGGGCGCGCCCGGCCGGAGATGGGCGACGCGGCGGTCGTGAGTGGGTGCGCAGGCGAGTCCTGAACGAGAAGAACATCTAAAGAAAGGACGAACTGTTTTTTCCCATTTATCAGTGGCATGGTGGTTAATTTTTTCTAACTTCACCAAATTTAGATTTGGTGGAGCACCCTTGAGTTGTTTCACCAATTTGGTGAATTTAGGACTAGATTTACTCTTTTGCTTATCAAATGCACAGTGGATCTGGTGGAGCTAAAAACATTTGGAAAAAAAAATCGGAATCTAGTTTTAATGAATGTAGAGCTGGTGAATCTCTGCCAATTATATTGACTCTAGAATTGGAATTTTAGATAGTTTTGATAAATGTGGAGCTGGTGAATCTCTACTAAATAGACCCGACATCACAATTGTTACGAAGAACAAGGGTGGGCACCATGGACAATTCGACGTCAACTGTGGCATGTGGGGATGAGAGAATGTGTTAAATGTCCAAGGTATCGACAGAGCATGTGTACACAAAAGCAGCTTGATCCGTCTGCCACGATTGCCGGCTACGACCTAATGGAGGGCTACATATGCTGCTAACTCCGATCGATATCTCACCTAGGGCTTCATCGATGATCGGTTGCCTATACAACCTCTTATATAGGTCTTCTACGCAATTTACTTCTGTTTAGTTCCCTACACAACTCTATATGCAAGTGGAAGCAACTACAAAAGTTCCTGGCCAGACAGTCCGTTGAACACATTTCAAGGCTTCAATATCCTAACTACATCAAGTAATGGCTTCTTCAATTTCTTACACTCTCATCTTGTTCGTTTGAACTTATCATCCTAGCTCTGTCACAACAAAACCATCAAAACAACATCAGCTGGCTTATCAGTCATAGAAATCATTCAACCAAACAGGCTGTAAGAGCATCTCCAAGAGTATTTATAGACCTCACTCTCTAAATCATCATTTGAAGAGTCATTTGTATAAAAAAATTCTATATGTCTCATGCACACTCTAAAGAGATATTCTCGGTCTTCTATTTTTTTCTAACCAAAAATCTAGAATAGAAGATAACTATATTTTAATAACCATTTTAAACAGTTATTGGAAAATATTTTTTAACATAAATCTCTATTTCTAATATTTAGAAAAGATATGAATAATCTCTTAGAAATGCTTTAAGGTCAAGGCATTTGATGGGCTGAGCAAGCTCGCAAGTGACAAGTTCAAGCACGAGTCTTTTTCGTTATCTTTCAAGTTTCTTTATATTTCTAGTTTTCTACCTATTTTGATTATATATCGAGCTTCCCTTGAGTCACCAAGTGAAAGTGTGAAAACGTCATGGGCAAACATTGGGTAAGACCTGTATCGAGTTATCTACCTAGATTCCTGTGATTGAGTTAATCTTTTTTAGTTACCCATCACGTGTGAGACCTATTAATTAATCGATCTAATTTATGTTTGATCTCTTTTTATATTAAAAAAAGAATAAGATGGTACTACATAAAGATCTTATTTCATAGTTAATCATAGTTGCATGCATGTATTAATAAATTAAATAGTTCGTAGATAACTAAATCGACAGTCTATTGTATAAGTTGTTTGGGTAATGTGTTTGAGTTGACATTAATAATACATAAATGCAAGATCTAATCACCAGCTCCACGGCGCTTAGCTAAAATAGATCCATGTAACAATATTTACATTTCAGATAAACAACGAATACTTTAAACGGTATGTTTCCACTTAACATATCACACTAGTTGAGTTTTACATAGACCATTAGACTAATTGTACGGTTTGAAACACTCTATTCGACATGACTTATTTGTACAACTGATTTGTTACTTAAGATAAACACTGTTCCATATTTCATAGCTAAAAAAATATGGCTGATTCTGGCTTATAAGCTAGCTCACGCAAACAGAGATATACTCCAATTATTCTGTTTTAATTACTAGCTAGGATTCCAAACAGAGCACAGTTTAAACGCATCATTCCATTCGCTCTCGATCTATACAACAATTGACCTTCAGGCTTTTTCCCCGAGCTGGGCCTTCATCTCATTTCTTTTCCGGATGCCAATTTGGAGGCGCCAAAGATTCAGAGCAGCATCTGGCATTAAGGATGCCAAGAACCACTGAACCGAGTGGCGCCAGTACGGGACACACCTCGCCTCGTAGCCAATGCAGCGAAGAGCGGCTCTGGCGTACTCTTCAGGCGTTGGTATGAACAGAGAAGCACCCTTCACAGGCGACATATTGGTAGCAACATACAGGGGGATCTGGATCACAGCCATGGGAGATCATATATATATAGCAAAAAAAATGACATACTACCCTACTAAGAAATAGTTACCTACTCCTTCCGACCTGAAAGAATGCAATTCTGATGCACAATCACGTTCTTTTTATGACAGAAGCAAGAAGGTAATCCTTGCAAAAAACAAAAAAAACAGCAATAAATCGACATTGCTGTGATATATACCTGGCATTGCACGTCTACACCATATTGTTTGTATTCAGCATTCAGGCTTCGAGAAAATTGATCAAGGTACCTAACAGATCAATGCATAGACAGTTGGGTTCAACAAATATGCTAGATGAGTGTTTCTGTACTGAAAAGAAAATAGCAATGCTATATCCAACAATCTATTGGATGTAGAACTTACTACCAGATCATTCTGAACCAAATTTGTACACTCTAGATCAGTAGAACCATCAGTACCCATGTTAATAAACCACACACGTTCATAGTCAATTCATCGTCCTGATATTATACTGCACACCCATTTTTCCATTGGAAAAAGGAAATGTAGTTCTAAGCGTACGTAATATTAAATCTGTCATGATCACGTAGTACGCTGCATTCTGGCATTTTTGCTGAAGCATACTACTATGCTGGCAGGTAGGAATATGTACAGTGAGCATTCATGTGCCATTTTAATAGTAGTACAATTAACAAACAGCATTAATGGTAGCGCAGAACATTCAATGCCATGTTCTCTTTTGTACAGAACCTCAAAATGAGTCAGATATAGTATTTCATACAATTTCCAGTGATAAGAAAAAAAAAATCTTAACAAAATTAAGCTATTCGCCCTATTGATTTCAACTACTCTTAACTTATTTTAACTTATTTTGTCTCAGAAAATACTATTTAATCAACTTATTCTCTCTCATAATAATATCCAATTAGTCGTTTTTTTCACCAACTGAACATGACAATTATGTTTCATTGGATTCTGAAAAACCGCCGGGTAACCAAACGGGACTATAGTTGTTACTGATACCTTCACAAAAAGGCTTAATTAAATTTACAACAAAGCAGCCATATGCAAGGGTAACCGATAAAACGATTTTTTCCACAGCCTTGTTCACTTGGTCGTTTTTGTGGCTAATGCTGATTTTGGCTGTTTTTATATGAGATAAAAACACTGTTTCGGCTGATAAGCCAAACGAACAGGATGGTTTTGCCTTTTCGTTCAATAAAAGCTATCGTAATCGGAAAACAACCCAATGTTGATACACAACTACTACTATTATCCATGCCAAAACACACTCGTTTTGGAAACACGTCGACTTCAAACCCAGCTTTCTGTAATCATGGTCTTGCATTTAATTTGTGCATTCGTGTAATAAGAACGCTGCTATTAATGCCGGCATGCATGTATGTACCCCTATACTCCTGTATATTGGAGCTATTGTTGCCCACATGCACGAGATAGAGAGAGCTAACCATGAATGGTGTATTAAATAAAACGAAAATAAATAAAATAAAATAATGCACTTCGACACAATGGATTAGTTGAAGTGAAGGCACATAGAAGCATTTTCTATGGCTCACCGATGACTCCGTCCATACAAAAAAAAACTAGAATAGTGTTATAAGTCAAACAATGTAAAACCAAATTTATATAGAAAGATAATAATATTTATCATGTTAATAAATAAGGATTATTAATTAGATTGGTCATCAAATATATTTTATAATAATATCTATTTGGAGTTAGAGATGTTGATTATTTTTTATAAACTTAGGTCTCATTTGATAGAGCTCCTACCGACTCCAACTTCTCTGACACATTTACTATTCAAACATTACTCGCAGAAGTCGTTTTTATCTCTCGTCTCATTCCGTCTCACAAAGTCAGTGAGAGCAAGAGAAGTCATCACAGAGTCAGTGAAATCAGAAGAAACCCGTTTTTTAGCTTTACCTGTGAGAGGAGGGGAGAGAAAAACGACTCCTATGAACAGTGTAGCAACAATGAATGGATCATAGAAGTTGGAGGGTAGGACCTCGTTCGACACTTGGCTACTATAGCTTCACACACAAAAAAAAAATGGTAGTCGATCGCTTACGCTTTGCTCGCCGCGTAGACGGCGTAGAGCGGGAACGCCGGCACGACGACGCTGGAGCCGGAGCCCACGTTGACGACGGCGCCCCTCCCCCTGGCCGCCATGATCGGCAGCAGGGCGCGCGTGATCCGCGTCGCGGCCTCGACGTTCACCCGCACCACGGCCTCCCACACGTGGCCCTCCACCTCATGGAAGTAGGCGGCGCACGGGTACGTCGCGCCGGCGTTGTTGACGAGGACGCCCACGTCGCGGCCGTCCACGGCGGCCGCCACCCGCGCCACCCCGCGCCGCGCGTCGTCCCCGGTGACGGCGAGGTCGAACACCACGCTCCGCACCTTGCACGACGGCGCGGCGGCCAGGGCCTCCTTGGCCACCCGCGCCAGCTTGTCCGGGCTCCGCCCCACGAGGACGAGGTGGAGCCCCGCGCGCGCGAGCTCCAGCGCCACCGCGCGGCCGATGCCGTCCGTGGCGCCGGTCACCACCGCCCACGTCCCGTACCGCCCGGCCAGGTCCCTGCCCGGGCGAAGGAACGCGCGGTGGAGCCAGAGGAGGAAGGTGACGGCGAACCGCACGACGATGTAGAGGCCGACGGCGACCAGCGCGGCGAACCACGACGGCGGCGGCGAGGAAATGGGCCATTGCGCCTCTGCCGCTGATAAGACCATCTCGTTCTCTGCCGGCATGGACGGTAGCAGGCTCAGCTCATTATGACCTTTGGGGTCCTTGGCCTTCGCCTATGCTGGAGTACATATAGTACTCCTACTTATGTAGCGTTAAAAATCTTTATTACATACTTAAATTATTATAGCGTTTCGTTTGTATTTGATAATTATTATCTTATTATAGGTTTGAAAAATCCGTCTTGAAAATTACAGATAAACTATATAATTAATTATATTTTTACTTATATTTTATGATCTATACATACGTCTAAAATGTTAATGTAATAGGAAATCTAGTAAAGTTTTAGAATTTTGAAGGGAACTAAATATCCCTTGCTCTTAGATGAAATTTTGATGTAATAGGAAATCTGATAAAGTTTTGGAATTTTAAAGAGAACTAAATATCTCTTACTCTTAGATGTAAGCCTGTTTGGCAGACCTCCTCTTGAGGGACTCTTGCAGAGAAGTCAAAGCTGGTTTGAAAAAGTCTCAATTTGAGGCTCGTCAAAAACAGCTCCTAATCATCTGTGTTTTTTTTTTTGCTAGAAAACGACTTCTCCAAAAAAATGTTTAGGGCATGTTTAGAACGCAGGAATTTCATAAGAATCAGTTCATTTTCGCAGAAAAAAGTAGAGAAACAGGAAATTTTTCCGCGTTCTAAACAGACCCTTCGTAGAACTCCTCCAAAGAAGTTAGCCAACGAGAAGCACTACCCCGTAGTAGTATGTACGAGTACACAAATACGTACGGCCTTGGTAGAACTCCTCCAAAGAAGTGAGCCAGCGAGAAGCACTACCCGTAGTAGTATGTACGAGTACACAAATACGTACTCCGTACAATGCAATTTAATCCTACAGAGTCGACTGCATCAACCTCTGTGTACCTGAACTGAAATGAGGTCAGCACTGAGGCACTGTAGTAGTGCGGTGCCGTGCGTGCAGCTGCAGCGGCGTTAAAGACAGCCGCGTGACTGCAAGGCGTATTTTGGCCGGAGTATAAATGCAAAAGCTGAGCTGCCCTGCCCATGCTTCACTTCGCACAGCACACACAGCACTGCAGCGATCAATCGGTCGTGAACGCAAAGGCAGAGGTCCACGGACAGACACGGATGCAGTGCAAGCTGAGCGTGCCCTACAGCGGAAAGCTCCGGACCGGATTTATTAGTGGCGGTTCTGAATACGATTTATAATTTATTATATATATATATATATATATATATAAAGGACGCAATAGGAAGAGTATATATATTATGAAAAATCTACTTGGGAACGAGCAATATAGATATGAGAGTAGAGCCCTATGTAAAGAACACAATCGTGAATCCGTGATAGAGTCGTGAGACATGGGCGTCGACCCTTAGGTCCGAAGACGAAAATAAGATAGCTAGAGCATAAACGTGAATACTCTCATGTCTCACGACTCTCAAGTAACATGTCTGCATAGACTATGACGCCGAGCTTTGAAGACATCTATGACGTGGTAACGAACGTGGTGCTAACATGGTCAATGCTTGGCATCATATATATATAACTCGTGGCATTGAGCTTTGAATCTTAAAATCGTAACCATCCCCTTGCCCATGACGAACTCGATTGCGATCTCACCTCTCTCCTCTCTCTTTATCCCTAATAATTCGTCCTACCTACCTATACTCCAACATGACAATCATCATTGGAATCAACATCTATCTGTTGAAACCTCATAATTATCCAAATCATGCACAATTTACTCAACAATATTGGATGACATGTAGACTTCTTCAACGTTGATAGAAGGAGCAACAGGAAGACCACCAACATTATCCAAAATATCTCATGTGTGATAAGCACAAATACAAGAGGACTAAGACAAAGGAATCAAATGACGGGTGGAACCTAAAGTGTTAATGTGACACTTACTAGGATGATTCTAGGTCAAAGAAATCTCTAGAAGGACCCCACTCCGACATTCAACACGAACTAGTTAAGAAATTTGAACCACATTCAACGTAGATAAAAGCATCTAAGCACTTCATGCACGTACATCTTCCACATCCACCTCATGGTTTGGCAATGGAGGGGGTGGCATCAATGGACACCAAACAAGTCTAAAAATTTGACCTCATTGCTCATAACCAATGATATGTAGTCCTCCCACTCATCCTCATAGCCAATAGAGAACAACTATCTCATTCTTGTTTCTTTCGAACCGAGGTCAGGTAACCCCTCTACTACTATGTCCTCCTCATTTTCCATCCCTAGAAGGAGCAACCAACTGACTAAATGATGACCAAGCCCTGAATACCAATTACTAGAGACACCCTTTGAATTCCATAAAAATCAACATTTACATACTTATCAATCGCCACACTGCCTCCATGATATAATGTTACTAGTTTGTCCATGCATCTAATTCATATAGAAAACCAAACTTAATACATGTTAATTTCGAGTTAGTATATGTTGAATCAAAATTTGATACAAACCAAACTTAAACCTACTCAAAACTAATTCATACCACTATCTAATAGTAACAAGCTCATAGTCTATATATCCTTGACTCCTTGCATATATAGTGTCTAATTAACTAACAAATTAAAATATTAATTAACTAAGTACTTATACTTATCTAGTTTAAGTACACCATACTAATTATGAACTAACTACTCATACTAATGAACTAACTGCTCATACTACTAACTAACTACTCAAACTATCAACTAACTAATTAACTACTTAAAATAATCTTAGTATAAGTGTAACTAACTAATTAATTAACTAACTATTCATAATAATTAACTAATATCTAATTCATACATGTGGCATGGTAGTGGTATTGGGCCTGGGCGCATGTGGTGGTGAGAGCGGATGGGGCAACGATTGAGGGGCACTCACGGTAGCGGGCAGTGGCCTTTTTGATCAGATGGCGGTGGCCGAGCGCGGCTACAATCAGAGTGGCAGGGGCGAGTTTGGTCAGGCGGGCCTTGCAAAGCGCGCGATGGTGGCGGCAACCATAGCCAGGAACGTGAACTCGACAGGGAGAGCCGGAGAGAAGAGATGGTTGAAGAAGAAGGTTGTCTTGCATGTGGCCTATATTTCCTGAGATCAGCGCCAAGATCGACGACGATGAGCTCAGCCACGTCAACACCACGTCCACCGTCATGCCACTTCCTGTCCTCGAAGCTTGGCCGTCATGACATATGGCACCAAGACATGTTACTTCTGCACACAAGCCATGGTGCCAACTACTAGGGTCCAAAGGCGGAAAATAAGACACCCAAGGATGCAAATGTGAAATCTTTTGAAAAAAGGTTAAAAAGGAAAAAAAACAGTCCCATAGTAATTACTAGGCCATTGGTTTCATGAATCGAGAGTGATTAGAAAGTGGTCTAATAATAAAATGAGAAGCACCTTCTAGATATATTGATTTTTAATTTATAGGATCCAAATAGATTAATAAACAATCTACTTGAACAACCATATCATTACTATAAAAATATCTATCACTGTCAGTTTCTGGCGTCAAACAAGTGCCACTATGGAAGTGGTTGTGATCATATCCATCAAAAATAAAATAAATAACATGTTTCTCATCAAGAAATCAAACCAATGATCTGAAGCTCGCAAATATTGTTCGCACCATCTTAGCTACATAATAACTTTTCACTATATAATCGATGTGTTTAAAAATCTTGTATGTATTAAACATTTAATACTCTAATGATCTTAAATTAAAAAAATTAAATATAAAAATTATAGATCTCGTCGAGTACTACAATTGTTTGTTAATTTTTCTCCGTCTGAGATTATTTAAGAGAACTTATATTGCATATTTCAATATCTAAACCATTTGAAATGAAAAAGGTTGTTAGGTATAAATTTTAGATCTCATAAATGAAAGGTGATCTGACCCGAGGGTAAGTGGTGTTCCCCTAATTTATTATCATCACTTATTTTGTTTTTCTACAAGTCGGGTTTTTCTTTTCTCTCCACTCATCCCCTCTTGTTGGCCTAGGGCACCACCCACCAGCCCCTCCTCTTTTTGTGTCCCAACCACCTAGGGCGTCGTTCTCACCACCATGCGTCGCATAGCCCTCCACCTCATCGCCATGCCACACTCATCCCTGTTACATGTCTAGTGCCTTCTTCACGATCTAATCTACTATGACACCATGTTGGACACCACTCTGTGACCTTTGACATGACCACCTCTGGCGCTAGTGGCACGAAGACCGACAAACCGATCATACTGAGCTCCAACATCCCAACTACTCCAAATGGGTGTAGTTCTTCCTCTCCATGTGCACCAAGTTCGGTCTTCGGACTTATCCATTACATCAACGACATTGCCCCTCGCACCGATGATCTCACACCTGTGCACGCAATTGGATCTACAGGAGCATCATCGATGAAGTCCTTAACCTTGCCATAGAACCCAAATAGATGAAGCCTACCTTCTGGATAGGCGTCGAGGGCCTCTTCTAGGCCAACAAGAAGCTACATGCCATCTTCCTATGCCACAAGTTTCGCTCGATGGTTCATGGGGACCTCTCCGTCAACGATTACTATGTTACAAAATTCGAGTGTTTGATGAGTACTTGAGGAGTTTTGGAAAAAAAATAGATTTGGTCCCCAACTACATATTTGTCATAAGCGAAGTTTATGAAGCTATTCTAATTGACCAGCGAAGTTGAAAGTAAAACTATAAAAAGTTAGAACATATCATTCATAAACAAACATTTATTTGACTTCATAGCTTAGTCTGTCATAGAATATTCAGGTGTTAATTAAGAAGACTAAACATAAGCTAATTATAAAAGTAATTATAGAAGTCATGATCAATTCACGAGACAAATCTGTAAGCCTAATTAATAAATCATTGCACATATTTTCATATTATCAAATCATGAACTTATTCATTCGACTCGTAAATTAGTCGTGTAATTAGTTTTTTAATTAGTCTATATTTAATATTTTAAATTAAATTAGCGTCTAAATATTTGATGTGACCGGATTAGAACTAAATGGGCCCTCAACTCGGTATGTTCATTTAACAGGATTATGCACTGTTCTAGTAGGATTATACACTGCTGGCTGATTTATGTTCTTGCTAGATTTAAACTGGCTGAAAAATCAAGGGAACATACCTGCAAGAAGAGGAAGGAAGTCTCAAAGGCCTGACTGACCGACCGATCCTCCGCCTCCACGCCGTCGTTGAGCGTTTCCGTTTCTCCCCGCACCTGCACGCCACCAAATTCCAGTTCCAATTTCCAATTCCAAATCCAAACCCAAATCCAACTTGTGTTCCGACTCCACACCTGTACGGATATCCATGGCCTACCTACTACACCTGTTGCTGAATCCCCGCTCCCTCCCTCCCTCCCTCCACGGCGTCCATGGCTCCATGCCCTAGCTGCTAATTGATGCTTGCTTCAGCCCAGGGGTTTCCGACGAATCCTCTCCTCTTCTAGCCTCAGCTGCCGGCCTCCCTTCCCCAATCGGAGTTGCGGCTGTGCTAGGCTAGGCTTTCCTCAGCAGCACTTCCGCCCTTCTGCTCTTGGCGGATCGAATTGGCTCGCTGCTTCCATCGGCAATTCAATCGGGAGATGGCTACCACTCAGTTCGCCATGGTTGAGGAGCTGGCCTCGCTCATCAAGGACAACCTGCACAGCAAGCACCTCATCCTCTCCACCGAGGAGGCCCTCATCGAAGCCCTCGAGCAGCTGCACTGCCGCGACGGCGACAGCGACGGCGACGGCGACCTTGAAGAGGACGACGACGCCGCGGATACGATAGAGCTCCAGCCTGCCGGGGCCTACCACCGCCTTCTCTTGCATCGCCTTGCTGAAATTTATGGGTACTCCTGCTAGCTTAATTGGGATGAGATGATGTTGTGTGTCTGTGCTGTGTCTAACAGCTAATTTGCCTGCTTCTACCTAGGTTCGCTCATGAATCGGTTGGTGAAGGCGAGGATCGACATTTAGTCCTCCAGCGCTGCCCTGAAACAGCCATGTATGTTGCCAAGCTTGCTTCCAATAAAATCTCTCTCCATGTCATGTCTTATTGACTTGTTGCCTTCTGTTCTATAGACTATGTTCTAACATTAGATCAGAACCCCTATTTGCCTTTGCCTTTGCCTTTGAATATTAGTTATGTTCCAAGTACATCTTTCAACCAGCATTTGATGCTGGCATGAATGCAGGAGAAATCAAATTACAGTCAGTTCATCTACACACTCAGACACAACTTCCCAGTTGTGTTTCGATATATAAATAATAATCCCTTCTAGTATGATATTCTGTTTGGATTTATTAATAGATATGGTCACTTCCTTGCTCTACACCCTAATTCGTTTTATGTTCTATAATTTGGACCTATGCATATTCTTTGGGTATTGTGAGCTTCAACGGCACCTTGTATCCTTATCATCCTACATGTTGCTTTCTTCATGTTGGATTGACCTTTTGTTGCTGTTCTCACCTGCTCTTTTCTTTCTGTATTTATCTCAAAAGCTGTGCTATATCTTATGGACTGAGTAAATACTTAGATGTTGTATTTTTCCCTTTAGGTTGAATTAGTTATCTTGTTTGTTGCAGCCCATCTGTCCTTGTTAGTGATATGCTATGGAAATTTGATAACAGTGATGATGTGACATCTGTTGTGGTAACCAGAAATTATACAGGTGAGTCACTTTTGCTGCCCATTTTATAATAAAAAGAGGGGTATTTTATCTGCCGTATCATGTGCATCTAGTATTTGGATGGACTCAGTGTCATAATCTACCCATAAGGAGTTGTAGATAAGCAATTTATATCTTTGAAGCAAGATTTGACAATAGGAGGTAAAAATACTGGTTGTAGAAATAAATCTACACCGATGGTCTTGCAGGCTTTACATGGGTGGTTCATTTGCAACATATGTGATTTTCGCTGTTTGTATGGACATATGCTGATACTTCAGAGGACATACTTGTTTTGATGCCTAGCTATTGTTGCCCCCAAAAACTCTGAATACATCATCACCTTGTAATGTTATTATAACCACTATTATGCATATCAGTGTAAGGTCTCATGTACTCCTGTGTAACAAGTTGTGATTCTTTTATCAGATTTTAAAAAACCTGAGAAGGCAGATGTTGTCCAAGAAGATGTTTCTGTTAAAAACTCACATCTGAAAGACAATACAGGTATGCAGGATATGAACTCTGCCTTTCAGCCAAAAGTCTTGTGGTTACAAACAGGAATTTGGTAAACATTATTTGCATGGATCTCAACATATAAATTTACATAAGAGTGCAAATGGAAGGTACAGAAGGTACAACCAGTAACCAGTTAGCCCTTATCTTTCAGGCTTGAAACCTCTGAAGCAGCCAGCAGTACTTCCAGGAGCATCATTGAAGGAGAGGGAGGCTGCTTATCGAGCTGCTCGTGAGCGAATATTCTCTGTGGATGATGCCAAGGGAAATGATAGGTCATATGTGAAATGTAGACAGGTTCCTGTTGTTGCTCAACGGATGATTGCTCATGCACTCGGTCAAAAGGTTCAAAATACCACAGTGACAGTTGCCTCCACAGAAAGCAGAGGAAAACAGCTGTCGAATGGGAAAAATATTCCAACACATGGCAGGAACAACTTCTACCAGTTACACCAGATAGAGATCGAAATGGAAAGCCAAACTCAGCTGGTAGAAACTCATATCAAACTCCATCAAGCCAAAGGTGCCACACAACTAATACTAGACCTGTTATTACTGCTGAAAGTTTGAAGAAAGAGCAGACTGGAGCAGCTAAAAGAATGTTTGCACATGCACTGGGGCTGTCTGCAGCTCGAGGAATTAATGGCGCACTGCCCAAACCGAAGTAAAGATCTGGAGTTGAGAATGCGGATAAGTGGAAAAGGCTGCCAGTTGCCAATGCAAGCTCCGACAGAGCTTCCTGTCCTGTCGTATGTATGCCGTGGGATGAGCCTGCAACGGTTGGTGCTCCTCTGTGCCATCTACTTCTGTGGAACGGTTTTTGTGATGTGGTGGCGGATGAAAGGGATTATTGGTTGGATGTGTTAATTGTTGGACCCAGAGAGGATATGTGGCCCTGGTTCGAAAGGCAAGCTCAGTTGGAGAAAGAGCTTGCTGGATACGCATGGCATGCCAAGCTAAGTGGAAGTGCTTCACCAGAGTGGAAGAAAAATGATCCTCGTTGCTCGTATTTTACTGTGGTTATATCACTCTAGGTTGCTGCAATATGTTTACTCTAGGATGTTATCCTATGCTGTGTTTTTTTTCCTTCGACTATACCTATGTAAGGATGACTTGCAGGATTTGTGGTGTCGTCTTGATTTAACTTGCACCCTTATTAAGTTATATGTTTGTATTTGATTTACATAACTTAGCTGTCCAAATCTTCCTTCTCAAAACAAAATAACTATATTATCATGCGCATGAGGCGGCTTTTGAGAGTTATAATTAGAGTTGGCTTCACGAATTTTTGAGCTGTCCGTCCCTAGCTACATAAATTTAAGCTGTGGGCAGGTTGAATGCATTTATCTGATTTTTTTAATTATTAATTTATTATTCTAGATTAAATGTAAAGGTCTAGTCCATTTCAATTTATCATACGAACTTGAAATTTTGCAAAGATCTTTATCATACGAACTTGAAATTTTGCAAAGATATTGGAGCTAAGGCCTATCTATACCTAAAACATGTCTTCTATTTATTTGTTTATTAGATAGCCCTTTTGTTTTCTAGGACTTACTTTTAGTGACTCCCTGTTTATCTATTTAGATAGCCCCTCTCTTGTCTCTGTTCTTTTTTGTTGGAAACACAGACCATTTCTAAATTACTTTAGCCCTTTCCAAATTTTCTTTCTCTTGCACTTCCTCAGCTGAAACCATACTCCTTTCTTTTATCTTTCCCAATCTTATCCTACCAATTGAGGGCTTGTTTGATTGTCCACGTATTTATCTTAACCCATATATATTGAAGTGGATTAGAGTGACCTCAACATACTTTAACACATGTGGTTTGAGGTAGATGTGTCTGCATCAAACACAGCAGAGCATCGGGCCAGGCACGAGCGAGGTGGCTGCAGGCAGGAAAAATCGCTGCATACAGCATACTGTATCCACAGACGCGGTTGAAGGGTCGAGCGTGGGGGTGGGAAATCGAAGGCAGCACGGAGCGTCAGGTCGGGAGGACTGAGGAGGCGGTGGTGAAGGTGAAGGGTCAAGCATGGGCTGCGAGTGGCGAACTAGTGACACGGCAGCAACAAGGATGGGCATGATGATTGCATGAAGAGACAACAAGCGTGGCGGGTGGAAGCAACGTGTCGGTGTTTCGACCCAGGGGGGTCGATCACCAACTAGTAAATTTGTATATTGAGTACTCCCTCTCCCAGATGTGATGCAAGAAGGACACAGAGTTTATCCTGGTTCGGGCAAAGAAGGTCCTACGTCCAGCAAGAGGAGGGGGTACTGTATTATCTTGCACCGAAGTGCTCGTACAGGGGGGCAGTACAAGCTGGTTTACACGGAAGAGCGAGCCGAGGCCTAGAACTAGCAGGGCTACTCTAGGTGAATTGGTTGATTGCTTGAGATGTTGATCAGGAAAGTGAGTGGTTGGTGTTGTGTTTGGTTCTGGTGAGAGTTCGCATAGGAATGTGAGTGGGGTCGATGATTGACCTCTTCGTCCTCGTGTTCTTGTCCCCTCCCAGCAGCCTCTTCGTGTTCTCTCTCAGCCCCTTTTTCTACTATCCAGCGTCCCCTTTTATAGGCCAATGGGAGGTTTAGGAGTACAGGGGCCTAGTACGTATCGGTATGGGAGGCGTGTCCGTGCCCCATGTCTGTGACGAGACGTCGATCGCTGTAGCGGCACGCTCCTCCTGTACTTCTGGTGTTCCGAGGCATGGTGATGGCGGACTGGTCGTCGCCAGACGGCATGGCGTGGAACCTGCGAACTCCACAGTTGAAGCGGGACGGATCGGACGGGTCCATGCCGTAACAGTTGGGGATGAGGGTCGAGCCCCCGGGTCGAGGGGTATCGGGGCCTGCGTGACCCTGACACATTCCTGAGAACGCGGTCGAGGGCTGCCTCGCCCAAAATTCGAGGGGGTGCTCCGTACTCGAGGCGTGGCTGCAGTAGTTGTACGGTCGACGGGTAATCCGGGTATGGGTGATGACTTGACGGATTTGACCGAGGTAGTGAGCGCCCATGGTGTTAGGCGGGGACTGACCCCAGCATAGGATTCCCTTTATCCCATACCGGGAGCAGGTGAGCTGATCGAGCCCCCTGTTCGGGGGTCGTTCGTTCGACCCCCTGTCCGTCACTTCGGGGGGTTGGAGTTGAGGGGGGTTCGATCGACCTCTCTCCGTCATCTGAGGGGTCGAGGTTGGGGGGCGCTCGTTCGATCCCCTTTTCAGTCGGTCGAGGGGTCGCGGTAGAGGGTCGTTCGTTCGACCCCTTCTCCGTTATTCAGGGGATCGAGGTCGAAGGTCACTCCACCTACCATCCCTCTGATAATGGGCTGGCCCATGGCCTGCCCTTTCTGCCGGTGGGGTAGGCCTTCGCCTGACGGGCCTTCCTCCATTGCTTGGTCGACTGTCAGATTCCGCCTGGATGTTTAGGAATTAGATTATCACAGGTTAGGGTACCCCTTACCTTTGTACCCGACAATAGCCCCCGAGCCTCTATGCGGATAAGAAGAATCCACATAGGGGCTTTTAGCGATGATCTGCAGAGTTAGTATATGGTTTGATTCTCCGCGGGGTGCGCGCGAGCGCACCCCGCGGGGGTTGCCCCCGAGGCCTCTGAGGAGTGATTAAGGACTCCTCTAGGGGGTTGATTTGCGGCTTACCTGGGGGGAATGAGGTTAACTGGATTCATAGTGCCCCATCGGGAGGTCAACTCTGTCTGTCAAGCTTTGGACGTTTTCGACCCTCTTTCGTCGAGGGGTGTCGTGCGTAGTCGAGCCCCCGAGCCTCGTGCGGCTGGGCGTTGCTACCTCTTAGCATCCTTCCCACGGATCCTTGCGCTCGGATTGTGGGGTGAAGAGCGTCGAGCTATCCTCGTTCGGACGAGCCTCGAAGTCCGCTGTGAGCTGGTAACGGGGAGATCCAAGTGGGAACTTGTGCCCCGTTCGATAGGGGTCGATAGAAGCCCTGAAGCGTCCTCTTTAAGCGAAACCGTACGGGTTACCAAGGTGCCAACTCCGTTCGCTGAGAGTCGGTGGCTCGATGCCTCCCGTCGTGGGGATCCTTCGGTACTACCGGGTTTTGCCTTGGATATGTCCCGGGGGGTCTCGAGAGTTCGTTCTCGAGCGGATCCTTCGGTACTACCTTTGTACCCGACACAACGCATGCATGTGAAGGGTGAAGCCTATCATGTGGAAAACTAAACACAAGAGACTACTACAGTCATGATTTAGGTATCGATGGTAGGGGAAAGGATTCAGGTAGCCAACAATGGATAGCGTGTGTAAGAATTGGGTAGACAAGGAGACCAGGAGACCAAGTAGTTAGCTTGTTATAAACTCTATATCCTTTCTAATGGTTAAGAACAGAAATCTAATTGGGAAAAACTCTACAACATCTTTTTTTCTAATTGGTTATCTCAACCTAACTATTTTCTATCCCTGATTTTTCACTTTCCAAAGATAAAAAATAAAGATGTTTGTCTAAAGTACACACAAAATAAAAAAAAACATTAGAGAGTGAACTAAATTATATAAAAATAAATTTTATACAAATGGCTCTCCAACTGAACTGACGATTTAGAGAGTAAATTTTAGATAATTCATAGCGTTTCTTTTCCTCTATTATTAGCCTGTTGGAAATACTCCATAAAACCGAGACCACCCTGCAGGGCTTTTAGTAGTACAAAATTGTCCACGTTATAACCATCTGCAAGTAAATAATTAAAACAGCCCAGTAAGAGATTCGAGCTTTCGAGTCTGCATTGTACTACTCCGTCTGATATTTCCACTGAGACATCCACAGGCGAAAACGTCCCAGACCCAGCTAGCAAACATCGAGTTCATTGGCTCGACATACAGAATTTTAGAATGTCCTTGCAGAAACTCAAAATTTGCACATATTCATTTGCACCTCTTTACTCATTAAGAGCATCTCCAAGAGTATTCAATAATTCTTCTCGGTCCTTAATTTTTAGGAACAAAAAATATATACATCTCTAATAACTCAAACTCACAATGCATAAAGTGAAAAGACGTGGGAAAGAATAGAAAAAAAAACTTTCTGATGCAAATCTACAAGAGAGAAATGACATGAAATTGGTGAAGAGAAATGACATGAAATTGGTTAAGATAATTTAGAAATAATACAGGATTACAAAAATAGTATTAGTTAGAAAACTGTTGGAGATGGCCTTATTTTAGAAAACAGCAGAAGCCGGCTTCTATATTCTAGTTGTCAATTATTGAAAACTGTTGAAGATAGCCTTATTTATTTCTCCGAATACTTTTTGGCAAGTTAAAAAACACCGTTGTTTTGTGAAAAAAAAAATAAAAAATTATTAGGTACTCTTGGAGATGCTCTAATACCAATACTACTCACTAGCAACTTATTACAGAGAATGCCAAAAAAGGAATAGACTGCATAGTTGCGAGAGGCTTCACCACTTGAGTAGGATAACATGGTTTGTTATTATCTGGGATCCATTCATGTTAGCATATGACAAGGCATATCAGCAAAGTTAACATAGCAGAATATATTTCTCAGCCAAGGGTTTATACATGTTATGAAATAGCTCTGCAATAGCAAAAATGACTATTTCGAATGTCTGATCAGCAAAAAGGGAGAACATCTACTTATAGCTGATGGATAGAGAGCAGGGCTAACAGCAATGAAGCCAATGTCTCAATCCAATTCCATTGCATTATCTTGTGTGCTACTTCTGCATGACCAAATTTTTATTGTACGGTCATGTGACACAGTCACAATCTTCTGTCCATCTGCATTAGTCACGGATACATTATCAATTACAAGTTTATAAACATGTTAAGCTAATGTATGAATTTCATGAAAACATCACACAGAAAAAGGGTCACCAACATGTCAATGGTATCAGATATACTCCCTGTCCCAAAATAAATAACATTCAAGAATTTTTTTAGACAGATTAAGGACAGTGGCAAAAGACAGGTGTACCCTCATCTCATTTCCTTTCCTAGAGGATATCTCCTGGATTTGGCAGTTACCATTCCCATGCGCTCATGATTAGCTTCCACATTAGGAGGCAGTGTCCCAGTTTTTGTAGAATGATATTCTTTTTGGGACAAATTTTAAGCCTTAAAAAGTTATTTATTTTGGAACAGAGGGAGTATCAGAAGGGACAAAAAGGATAAGCAAGGCATAAAAAATATTTAAGTGATTATAAAGCAACACATCTGAAGATCCTAAATGCAATAAAGTTTACAAGATGGTACTCTTACGATTCTACTTATCACACAACAAAAAATAATCCTAGCAAAGTAATATATACAATAGCATAACCACTCAAATTGCCACTTCTAGTTAAGAAACTACTCCCTCCGTTCCAAATTATAAGACATCCCAAGAATCTTGGAGAGTCAAACTATCTCAAGTTTGACCAAACTTATATGACAATATAATAACATTTATGATATCAACTAAGTATCGTTAGATTCGTTATCAATTATATTTTTAAAGTATGCCTATTTGATATCATAAATCTTGATAGTTCTCTATAATTATTGGTCAAACTTGAGATGCTTTGACTCTCCAAGATTCTTGGAAAGTCTTATAATTTGGGACGGAGGAAGTAGTAGAAACTAAGTGAACGATCAGAAATGACAATTTCAATTATTAATAACCCAAATTGGTTTCCAGAACCAGATGCAGGGCAGAATTGATTACTCCTAAAGAAGGTTTCTGAATTTATAATAACATACACAGGAACAAAGAAAACCATAAGTAATATCTCACCTCCACTAATATCCAAACTAGTAACCTTTGACTCGTGGCCCACCAAACTTTTGATTGGTTTGTAATCCCGAGCTGACCACAGCTGAAACATAGAGTGCATGAGAGACCAATTGGCTAATGAAAAAATAATAAAGAAAACACATTAAATAAATTACATAAAACTTACCGCTGCTTTGGTGTCATAGGAAGAAGTCGCTAAATAATACCCTTCTTGTGGTTCAAATTTCACATGTGAAATAAGACTCTTATGAGCTGGTATAGAATACAACATTTCCTTTTTCCTCAAATCCCATATTCGACAGAAATTGTCTTCACTTCCAGTTGCAACCAGATAACCATTAGGAGAGAAACTAACTCCTAGGACCTGAAATAGAAAATGAAATTAAGTCATACACATGAGGTGTTCACCAGACAATTACAGCTCCACAACAACATATGTGTAATCCCGTACAAAATACTGTAAAGGTACTTTTAAAGTTTTATCGATCCATGCTTCAAAAGAAAAAGGAAAGAAAGAACTTACAGGTTTCACATGACCTTTAAGGGCAAAGAACAATCTTCCTGATCTCAGATCCCAGACTCGAGCATGTGCGTCAAGACCACAAGATGCTGCCAAGGAACCATCAGGGTGAAAGCTAACTCCATACACACTTCTGCTATGCCCTTCTTGGAGTAGCAGCTCCTTTCCAGTATTGATGTCCCACAATCTCCAAGTCTTGTCAAAGCTAGCTGTACCAAGGTACTTTCCAGATGGATGAAAAGCAAGGCGAGCAAGACGATCAAGATGGCCATCAAAAGACATCAAAAGTGACCCATCTGGTTTCCATAATTTTGCAGTTCTATCAGCTGAAGCTGTTGCTAA
Organism: Microstegium vimineum; assembly: GCA_022036555.1. Taxonomy (NCBI): domain Eukaryota; kingdom Viridiplantae; phylum Streptophyta; class Magnoliopsida; order Poales; family Poaceae; genus Microstegium; species Microstegium vimineum. The sequence goes on along the minus strand of CM039124.1, from coordinate 281,438 downwards.
GCAGTCATCGGCAGGAGAGAAGGCAACATCAGTTGCACGTTCTGTGTGACCTTTCAGGGTTGCAACCTTAGTTATTTGTGGCATGCTCCATACTTTGATTATTCCACTCCAGGAACTACACAATGTGGATAAGCAAATGGTTATTTCCTGAAAAGGAAGCAAAAGTACAAGAACATAATCTTCCATGTTAAAGCTTAAAACAAATGTAAAGATATGATAGCTATCATGATATTTAATAAGCAACTAGTTGCACATGACATTGGTAACACAGATAAGTCGCTTAACTTCAACAATCTTATTTACTGTGCATATGAACTGCTAGCTAATTTAAATTAATAGCTCAAAGTGAATATTGCTGAAGATGACCTTGCTGCTGTTATTATTTTAATAATCCTGAATAAAGCCAAAGTACAGATGTCTAACTTGAACTTTATGTTCTAACAAGGTTCTTCAGGATAAGGGGGGAATATGTGCATTGGATAGGGATACAAGTTCAACCAACCCCAAATGGGAATATGGGATTCATAATATGTTGGACATTCTCTAGCAACTAGAAAAGAAGCAAATCTTATCCTGGCTTCCAAGCAGCCTGTTGATTTCAGACACTAAAAATCTACTCCCTCCATCCCAAATTATAAGACATCCAAAGAATCTTGGAGAGTATCTCAAGTTTGAGCAAACTTATATGACAATATAATAACATTTATGATGTCAAATAAGTATCATTAGATTCGTTATCAATTATATTTTCATAGTATACCTATTTGATGTCATAAATATTTATAGATTTCTCGGTCAAACTTGAGATGCTTTGACTCTCCAAGATTCTTGGAAAGTCTTACAGTTTGGGATAGAGGGAGTAAAATACAGCTAACTTAGTTAACTCCCAAGTGATCTGATGGTGACAAGTTCGCTTGCGGTGAAAAACTCGTCGCAATTAAGCTCAAGCAGGACTGCACAAGTGCATGAATCCATGCAACAAAATATAATAAATTAACTAAACATGGACTCCAGAAAACTACAACAGTTCAAATTATTTTCTATCATTGTCCACAATTTAAAAGTTTTTTCTATATTGGATTGGATATCCCTTATTATGATATGCTTAGTAAAAAATGATCAGAAGTATTGCCAGACACAGAATTAACTACTGAAATCACATAATTCGATTGACAGGTAGCAGTTCTCTGCATCGTTGCCTCACAGCATTTGTTCGGGACATATACAAGAACAAAGCACATGTATTTCCGTATGATTAAGAGGAAGTACCTTGTGGCCAGCATTGATGCATCACGAGAGAAGGAACAGCTGGTGAGAGGGCGATCATCTCCAATCTCGCTGCACTCGAGGACAAACTCCCCAGCCTGCTTCACGACGAGTTCGGCCTCCGCCTCTGGGTCCTCATCGGGATCCTCGTGGCGGCGCTTGGCCCTCTCGATCCTGGCCTTGGCACGGGGCAGCGAGTACTGTGCAATGTCGACCCGCGCCTTGAGAAGTTCCTGCGTGCCCTCGGTGAAGAAGGGATACTGGATCTGCTCCTCCTCCTCCTCCTCGCCGGCGCGCGCGGCCTGGTCGTCCTCCTGGGCGCGGAGGAGACGGTCGACCTGGCCATCTGCCTCGAGCCGGACCATGAGGGCTCGGAGGCGGTCGCGGCGCTCCATCTCGCGCTCGCCGAAGAACGTGATGGGCTCGCCGAGGCGGCGGAGGCGGGCCCGCACGGCGGAGTCGTTGGTGGGCACGGCCATGGCGTAGGCGCGGCGCCGCTGGAGGAGCTCCTGCACCGCGCGCTCGTGGCGCTCCCGCGCGGCGCGGTGTTCGTCGGAGATCTCGTACTCGGCCTCGCCTCCGCCCACGGCGGAGGAAGTAGAGGTGGAGGCCATGGAAACAGCGGCGGCGGCGGCGGGCGCGCGGGACGGAGGGACGGGGATGGGGGCGATTGGCGGGTGGACGGGGAGCGGAGCCATGGGAGGGGTGGGAGCTGGGGGCTGGGGCCTGGGGTTCTCCATTGGCGAGGGCTCCGGCGAGGAGGGGTTTAGGGTTAGGGTTTTGAAGTGGGAAGCCGTGGCGGGGACGAAGACGCGGGGGGCTTGCGGTCCCGACTCCCGACGGTCGACGGAGGACGATTGACGGGCGGGCGAGTGTCGGACGGAGATATTTGGGTAGTTAATTAAGGTCGTGTTTGTCAGGGTTTCCTTTTTGCTTTCGCTCCAGCTTGTTGGAGGAGTCCGGTTAAAAATTGCTTCGAGGAGCCGTTTGTGGTAAAAAAAAAAAGAGAGGAGTCGGACCTGTTTTTAGAGGCTCTAATCTAAAATGAATACTGGCTTATCCAGAGAAACCCAACAGAAGGACTGAAGGAGTCATGCCAGACAAATCCTAACTCTCAACTAGCACGGATCACACGTATAAACAAAATTAAATACGTATATTAAAGTGATATTTAATTTAAAATTAAAGTGGTGAGTGCCCAAACACATTGTGTCACGGGTTTACAAACTTTTATCGTAGATATTTTTCTGTTATACGACTAAAATAATATTTTATATCAACAGTAAAAAGATTTAGCCCAACCAAACCCAACTGATCGGTTCTTCGGTCTCGTTCTTCGGTCTTTTCAAAAGTTTGGTCATTTCAAAGAGAAGATCGATCGATTAGTTTCAAACTCAGGACCGAGCAAGTTCGGTCTTAGTCAGGATCGAACTATTCAGACTAGCTAAAATAGTATAGTTTCTAACAATTTTAGCAATATTCTTTCTTGAAGGCAAAAATAACAATACAATATATAAATTAAACAAAGTAATAAGAGTGATGGTTGATATAACCCACTAAAATAAATATAATATCACTAATAATAGTCTAACTACACATTATGCCCACAAAATCGAATTATTCGGTTAGTTCTGTGACCCAAGGCATATAATCAAAATAACCATAAAAAAAGTTCGGTTAGTAAGATCTTGGGACTGAACTAGTGACCATCACTCCGGTCTCGGTTAGTTCGGTTCGGTCTCCAGTCTTCGGTCATTATGCCTAGAGTTATTGATATCTATTTTTTTGTGAAAACGGGGTCATCCTACATAATTATATCATGACGTGTCTAACAAAGATGCTCATGTCTCTCCTGATCTCCCTATCTCTAATTATGATTGTGGTAGTGAAGGTCTTGTCACATATCAAGCCTTATATTCTACTATTTTGATTGAATTCGAGACTTCAGATGGAATCAAACACCCTTAATAAAGAGTAGTGGTACATCTATGATTAAATTAAGTCTATTATTGACACTAAATATGGAGTTTGTTCTTTATAGATTGACCTAGTGGCACCGGAAAGATTTATATGTACAAGGCTCTACTGCAACACTACACAAACCAAAACAAGACTGGCATGGCAACAACTATATCTAGTGCAGACTCCATAATGTCTGTTGTAGAATTGTCCACTCATGCTTCAAGATTCCCCTAACATTGATGATGTAGGTTTTTGTAGCTTCACAAAATAGAGTGGTACTACCAAGCTCCTTTAAACCGAAACTCTTATTATTTGGAGCAAGGTTATCATGACAAAGAGGCAAGCCATTGGGACACTAGACAATAGACAATAGCCTTTGCAATATAATGGACCAACCTGAGGTTTCTTTCAGGGGATGATGACTATATATGGTGTTCGATGGAGATTTTAGGCAAGTTCTCATTGTTGTTCCAAGGGAGCCCTAGGCTTAGATATATAGTTGGTGCCTCACTATAGCCGTCGTACATTTGGAATTCCATGGAACAATTAAAATCGGTACGGAATATGAGGGAAGAAGAGGAGCCCATAGTGTAGAATACATGTTATGCAATGACAGTGACTCTAAGGAGGCCAATGGAAGGTGTCACGGGTTGAGTAGACTTAGGAGTAAACTTTTTCATTGTATTTTTAATATCGATATCATGGACCAAGGTTTCTATCATTTGTAGCAATAATGCATGAACAAATTTGCTAGTATACATTACTAGCAAACATGTTGGTGTGCTGCAACAGAACATACATCTTGCTTCACGACCACCTGAGTGATTTGTGGTTCGAAGTTTTTTTTGTAACAGGCATATTTATCTATTTCAATACATATTGGAACATATATAACTAGTATCATCACTTCTCAAACGAATACACATTGTTCCAACTCGTATGAGCATGGATTATGAGTTAAGATCAAGTACGGATAAGTAGACACGAGGTCACTTTGAGAAGTATATGAGTTAAGATCAAGTACGGATAAGTAGACACGTTTGAGAAGTAAAAAAGAACAGAAGGAAAAGTCGTCACTTCACCCTTTATTTATCTTAGATATATATAAATATATATATATATATATATATATATAGATATTTATATTAATATAGATGTATAAATAGGTATAGATATACTTCCTCCGTTTCAGACTTTTTTTAAGATATATTATTTTTAATATATGTCTAAACATATAGAAAATTCAAAACATCTTATAATAATTTGGAACGTAAGGAATATATTAGAACAACTCCACTTATTCTCTATAGCGACGGACTATTAGGACAAAGATAATGTTTGCCACAGGGGCGGGGCACAGGCACATATCGATCACCTCTGCCACCACAAAGTCCCAAGCACGAAGGTCTGTTTGGGTCGAGTGGGATGTAGCCCTGCAGCGTTGTTGTCGCTAGCGCCACCACAAGACGGTGCGCCTCCGAGTCCATCTCGGCGTGCTCATCCTGATGATCCTCCACCCTGGTGCCACGACGTGCCGCCATCATCCGCGGCGGCAACCCCACGGGGGCGCTGCCGTTGCCGCTCATCACCTGCGGCACTTCTGCTGCCAGCGACGACGCGATGACGACGCTCATCACGGCAACGGCCACCACCACTGCCGCACTTGGCCACAGCAGGACGTGCGCCGCCTTCGCCATCGTCCCCAGCCGCTAGCTATGCTTGGCTTGGCTGTCCACAGACCACAGTCCACTGTCCTAGCTCTAGCTACACCCCGGCCTGATCAAATGGCTCTGCCTCTGCATGCATCCTCCATGCCGGCCCTGCCTGCCCGTTGTGTAGTATTGTTGATCGACTATCCCCCAGCCCCAACTTATATAGGCGGGTTCCATATATGTTCGTCTGAGTACGCGGTTGGCGCGTCTCTCTCAGTGGCGCGCGTGCGCGAGGCTCGTGAAAGGCATCATTGTCCTTAGGCTCCACTGGCGATAATAATAAGAAATAAAAAGTATTACACAAAATAATAAAAATAAATTAATAAATAGGAATATAGAAATTTCAGATCACTGTCGGCTCAATATATAAAACCGACAGTGACCTGACATCGAGTTAGGGCATCCGATAGGAAAACCCCATTCACTGCCACTTGCCCACTCTTGGTTCAATTTTTGGCAGTGATAGGGGCAGTGTGCACAGTGATAGAGAACAAAAACTAATCCAACAACCTTAAATTGAATACAAATTAATATGTATCAACATATATACAAGTATAACAATTGGAGGGTGCCGCCCTCACAACAACACTATTAATGCCCGTCTCAGTAGAGTTTTATTTACATTAAATATGTCACCATATATGTATTTTTATAACATATCAACAGAGATAAGAAATGAGTCTAGATGAAACTCTCTTACCACGATTACAACTCTATATGACTTAGAAAATTAAATGTCTATGAAAATATAGAATAAAGCTTTACATTGTGAGTTGGTCTTTTATCTTAATTTCATTTCATTCTATATGCCATATCTGTTTTGAAAATGATGTCACAAGACTTTCCACTGAGACTATAGCCAAATTAAATAGAGTATATGCGTGATTGTCTATCTTTACATGGTTTATTTGTGTGGGTACATGTATATGCGCGACCACATATTTTGTACCGTGTTAAAAAAAGTTTATATTTACACTAGTTCATTACAAATATGTTAAATAAGACATAATCGAACAAGTTGGCCGGTGCATGTTTTATAATACATAATCGAACGAGGGCGGAGACACGGTGTGTAGGATCAATACCGTCGAGGACGGAGTATCACCGACGGGTGAAGTAAGCACAATGGTAAGCATGCAGGATGCAGCGCAGCAGGGATTTTATGTGTTTGGTTGGAGGACCAAGTTGTATGGGATGTAATAATTCATGAATGCAGAGATCAGGATATCCATGATGCATGTTTGGTTGGATAAATGAGACCAACCATTTTTTTTGTTTGGTTGGAAGAATATATGTTGGATGGGAGGAACGGGAGGGTGAGATGAAGCACGAGGCTTCGCTAGTCACGGACGGGCGAGCGCGTGGAGCAGCTGGTCCGTGATATTTTGGGGGGCCAACAAATACATCATCTTCACAGCATATTCCTTTTTGGTATCATTCAATTCCATCCGGTCCTTAAACCAAACACCACCCATCCATGAATGATCTCATCCAATCCCATTTAATTCAGCAAACCAAACGCACCCTAAACACCAGCAACCAAGAGCATGGCGGCGCCTGCAGCCGCAGCGATAGCGGCGATCAGCGGAGCTTTGCTGTCCTTGGAGCCGGGCGCAGGATGTGCAGCAGCCCCTGCTGAGTTGTGAACACACGACAACCCGAAAACGATGAGAATATGCATGCCATTCGATCCGTACCGACGACCATGAATCAGCATTGATCCGTACCAACGACCATTGGCTGCGGCGCCGTGCCGGCGATGATGTCGATCGGGTCGTTCACCTGGTACCTCAGGTAGCAGCTGAATCCCCAGACGGAGCCGCGCGTGGCGCCGGTCTCGTTCCCCGACGACAGCAGGGCGAGGCGGTGCATGAGGCAGCTTGTGTTGAGGTTAGTCCCACATCGAAAATTGATGGTGGGGGAGCACAACATATAAGGCGGGATGATCCTCACCTATTAGGCTCACCTATCAGGCTTTGGGTTGAGTTAGGCGGTCGTCGGTATGACGGGCCGAGTCGGCTCACCAGCGCCAGTCGTCGGTACGACGGGCCGGGTCGGCTCACCCAGTATGGACCAATGTGTGTGACTATGGGGGAGGCTCGACGACGCCGGTCCAGGCGGCGATCAGCTGCGTTTTTGCTGCCCTTGGAGCCGGGCGATGGTGCAGGCAGGCATGCAGCCCCTGCTCCCGAAGCCTGAGGCAATTGCGCTGGTACGGCACAGGGGACGCGGGCTCGACGACGCCGGTCCAGGCGGCGATCAGCTGCGTTGGAGCCGGGCGATGGTGCACCCGAAGCCTGAGGCAATTGCGCTGGTACGGCAGGGGACGCGGGTGTCACGTAACACAACCCGACTGTGTTTGCCTGCTATCCATCTCAAGTGCTATTATCGCAAAGATCTGACTATTGAAGAAAACCTTCATGTATATCTACAGGGTTGTTTGGTTCTTTTACCATATGTTTGGTTTGAGGATGACGTGAGATGAATTAAACCTAATCCGTTTTGTGGGTTAGGTTCAACAGATCTCTTGTATTTTTGGGAGGTTGGGTCGAACCCAATTTTGTGTTGGATTAGAAGAATATTTAGGAGAGGTCATTGATATATCGGCTTCATGTGTTCAGTGTTTGACCCTGTTTGGTATAGCTTATAAGCTACTTATATGGCCAAACACTACGCTTTTCAGCAGCTTATTCTGACCACGCTTATTCTTACAACACTCATTTACACTAAAAAGCAGAAGCTGGATCAAACCAGCTTATTTTGACCTTCGCTTTTACTTTATTTGTGCAGCTTATCTGAGAAGCGTTTCCCAGATAAGCTGTACCAAACAAGGTCTTTGTCTTCCTCCTCCCCTTGACTCCACGTTGCTCGCACCGCTTGCTCCGCACCAACGCCGTGCCCCATACCTTGCGACTCGTCCTTCATGTGAGCACAACCCAGTCGAACCCACTCCATTCCCTCGATTTGGTGGAGTAAGACAAAGTCGCACATGAGGGGAATATGCACAACCATTTAGTTTGCATGTGAAGTTCATAGCAGATGCAATGCTTGTATAGGCGGATCGGGTCAATTTTTTTTTCTCAAATATGCACAAGATTTGTGCATCATTATATTAAGGTAGGAGAAAGTTTTTTACAATGCGCTTTTGACGTCAAACGGGGTTTACAAATATCCACGCTCACCACACCCTCCCTTTTTGGATCCGGTCAATTTCTAAGGAATAGTGAGATGTAAGTTCAACATGCTTTGATGATAGTGCTACCCGCATAAAACTATATGCAGTTAACCAAACAGACCCGCATAAAACTTACATTCCTTTAGACTGAATAAAGAGTTATACAAGCAACCACTCAGACCGTATATGTATTAAATATTGTATTTTGTACAGTAAAAAGACTGGATTTGCTATCGCACTTGATGTTATACTGTAGACTGTGAGTACTACAAAGCCGTGAATGAGGTTTCAAACAACGAAGAATTCACGCTACCCTCAGTTCATGATAATAGTTGTTCTCTGCAGAGCAGAGTGTTCAACGTCACAACTAAAACCTTCAGCTCAGAGAATAGTACAGCTTATTTGACAGCTACATCTGATGGGGAGGGAATGTTGAAACACTATCTATACCTAATCGGATGACTGCAAAAATCATCTCGAAGATCAACGATGGATCCATCAAAACTGGAAACTGTAAAGAAGGAACATGGACATCACTCCAGGGGTCAGTACGACTTTGAAGCATCCCTCTGAATCAACCTTTCACAGGGGGCACAGGCTAGTCTTTTGGGCTTGTTTCCGCCGATGACGAGTCGGAGGAGGAGTCCGTGTTGTACCCAGGAGCACGCGGTGGCAGCTCTGCCACTTCTAGCTCAGTAGCTGAACAAAAAATCAACTAAGTCAGAACTGGGAGTTACTCCTATGAGACCGAGCTCGTTCCAACTTACAAAATTAGGATGGTGGGATCTGAGCTAAAGTGAACCAAAGACACTCCAATCCAAGTTGCCTATTAGAGTGTTATAAGAATCTATCCATGTACTGTAAAAGAATGTACAAACATAGCTTTTGGATCTAGTGCCTGTTAGTAACCTAGCCTCTAAGAGCTCTAAGGGCTTGCTTGTAGCACAGATGTAATAAATGATGGGTTTACTATGCGAGCTAGATGTCCAGATATTTATGCATGTTGCATGTATCATAGTAGAATGACCAACAACAGATTATTAGCCCCCTAACCAAGGACGAGGAACACAAGAAAGCCTTTTCATTTTTAGAAATCAGTACCCATAGGAAGTTCTATGTGGACATCGAATCAGCCAATCAATACTAATTCATATCTCACCTGTACCTTTGTGAACCTTAGACTTGTTTAACTTCTTTGTGTGCCGCCGTATAAGCTTCTTCGTTTTTGTTATAGTCAATTGCCGAGCAAATGGAGAGAACTCAATTTCATTCTCACTCCGTTCACCATGGAAATCATGATCAGCGTCTCCTTTCATTGTCTTCAAAACAAATGCCATCGCTTTCTTTTTTTGTGTACTGAATAAGCCCTTAACGGAGGTTGCGAATCCATCACCTGCTCCATCACTAGGCTTTTTTAGAAACGCTGGAAGTTGATCAGAACTGCCAGCTTCGTCACCATCACTGTCACTTAAATTAAAATCAGTGGCACTGATTAAAGCTGTAGATGGTTCTTTTTGGCTACTAGATTTAGCTTTAAACTTTTTACCCTGTAAAAGAGAAATAAGTAACCTTCAAGTCAAATTAGTGAAATGTTAAGTCATAAAAATAGCAACAAGATAGCATTGAACTATGAACACACATTATATGCTATTTTAGTTTTTAACAGCTAAACATTTGGAATTTGAAATGCTGTTTCAACTTGGAAAGTTTGCGAGTAAATAAAAAATTACTTGCCTGCATGCCTGTAACAGACTTCAACACACCCCATACAATATGTTTCTTTACTCGTGAAAACAGTCTTGGCCATGTTCCAGTAAAATCCTCCCGATGGAAGGTATCCATAAGTAGCCTTACATCACTAACAGCAAATGGCAATCCTTCATACGTGAGCTGCAGTTCAACCTTGCATACCAAGAATTGTTGCCATCAGGCCAAATAGTGAGGACATTACATGAAAAGGTTTGTTTAAGGAAACTGGCTATTGTTTTATCATGTCATGTACTACAAGTACCAGGTTATATAAAAAAAAATCTGCATACAGTAAGTAAATGCCAACCTGGCTTATTTTTATATTGCGGAAATCCATCATTTTTTGAGGTCTAGATTGTTTCGCCTCATTGGGCTCTACAATTTTCTTATCCTCACGAGTGGAGCGAACAGGACGAAGTAACTTGGAATCCTTAGCAGCATCTTGAGGTTCATATTGGGTATTTGATTGACCCTCCATTTGTGAAACAAGTTCGTTAGCTACAGACTCAGCAACTGTTTCCTCCCATGTCCTGTCAAATGAAGATGTCCTTCGAAGTTCAGGCTTCTGTGCAAATGCAGTTTCTTTTGATGACTGGTTATTGGGACTGTTTGTCTCTGCAACAAAAGTGTTTTTCTTTCGTCTTGTTCCTGCTGTAGTGGAGACCTTGAAAAGCTCCTATATACAGTGATAAGTAACATAAGGAACAAAGAGGAAAGCATAATAACATTTGAAACATCAAAGAACACTAAACGATCTAACCTGTCGCTTTTGTGGTTGCTGTTCATCTCCAGGAAAGAAATATCCCCACATCATTCTGTACATTGCTTCAGTCAAATAAATTTTTAGTGGATAGATGTCTACCTGCAGTTACAAGAGTAAAACGGAACCATTTTAATTATTTATTGACATCCATATAAGTGTGCATGCCAAAAAAAAACCAAGGCAGTATAGAGTTGCACTATACTAATGCTTATTTGTGCATCATGATCTGCACTTTGTTTATCTAGCAAAAACTAGCAATCACAGGAAAAATATGATTCTAAACTTAAAAATACTATCAGTTCAATGAAAATATTTCAATTGAACTTACTAAGAAACTCTCAATAACTGAATTCCCACCAGTTGGAGCTCCCTGCCGGGCATTAACACGAAGCATTGCATTCCTGCGTTTGAAACGAGTTGTGAAGCAGAGAACTGATAAAGCCGCAGGTCACAATTAGGCAATGTTTTGGACATCAAATTGACATGTTTCTTCCCATAGTTATGACCAGAGGGAGTATATAATAAACACGAACAGGTCCAAGGAACATATGAAGGGTAATAACAAATATAAAGAAAAAATGTAAAAAAAATGAAATTTCAGAACGTAGCAGATCTCACATAGGGCCTGTTTGGAAAGGAGCAAATGGATCCAAATCCTTACAAAAGTTCCCAAAATTCCCAGGGCAATCCCATCTACCAAACAAGCCCTTAGTGATTTATGGTTGCTGTGTTCTCTACTCTTTCCTGTTTAATTAAACAGCAGTTTACAAACATTTCAAAGTTAATCCTTTTAGAATCCTAAGGCCACATTTGGATCTTTGGAATTGAATTCATTCTAATAATCATAGTTAGCCATACAAGGGAGATACTATTGTTTTGTAGAGTAGAAACATAGCATGGTGATTTATAGGATCAATTTCCGTCTCCACCCTAATTTGAGATAGGCTTATATGTGAACTTTGGAAAGTGGTGGAATGTCAAATTCCAAGCCAAATAGCCTAAGTTATTATAGTAGATTTCAATTCCTCCAAATGAAAGAATACAAACGGCCCCTTAAGGAAATATTATGAAGAGGGGGATGTATAGAATTGCAACCTATAGTCCATGAACTTCAGCATCTAAGGCGTTATTTCTGTTCCTTGAAACACTTTTCCTATACTTACACCCCTACTGTCAGCCTGAAAATGAATCATCTTAAGAAGTTAAAGCATCTAGAGTTACATCTACTACGTTGGCAAACTACTGAACAGAGCACATGCATGCCCTAGGCCCTAGCACATCATTGTGATGTTATAAAATACTAGATGTTTAGGCTTGCCCTAGCACATCAATGATAGACATCCCTGAAAACATTGTCCTAAGAAAAGAAATAGGAGCGTCTGCGTCTGTAACTGGGTCTCGCCAACTATGTTTTCAGATCGTCTGATTAATCGCGATTAATCATGATTAATCGTCCTTATCGACACTTGCATTCGATTAGGCCCTTCGATTCGATCAGAGCGATCAGAAACCTGATCGTCCGATTAATCGTCGATTACTCGTGATTAATCGTCCGATTATGCCTCTTTGCCGATCAGAAATATAGTATTGATGCTCGATGTCTACTATATAAATATATAGTATATGGTATATTATATATATACCATACATATATGATACATACTTATTGATTAATCGTCCTGATCGGTCTGGTACGGATTAGGAACGATAAGCCGATCAGAAGACATTGTTCGCCAAAAAAACTACATGTGAGCATCTAAATAGTCATGTACACAACTCAAGAGGAAAGATGCTTACTTGTCCCATTCAGAAGGTGGATTCCAGGGTGATACAACAGTATCAGATTTTGCATTAGCAAGTCCATTTTTTAGGACGAACAGCTTGGTTGTCAACTGGGCGATGCCAATGTCTTTGTAGTCTCGGTCGAAATAAAAAATCTACAGATCAACAAAAATCAGTGCAAAAATCTATGTTTGGATCAGAAGTTAGTTTTCAACAGAAACTATCATCATTAGCACAATTTGAACAAAGTACTTCTATGTGCTGTCAGAAGTGACAATCAAGAATACATTTGACTGGAAAGAAATCAAGTTTACCATATCGTTTATTTCGGCCTCAGAAAAGGATTTTCCATCTGCTAACATGCTCCACACAATCTTTTTTATCCTCACCGAAATTCTCATGGCAAATGAAGGGCTTTTGTTCTTTTCCTTCTCCATCAACCTCAACTGTGCAGCTTTCTGCATAGCAGTTCTTAGCATAGAATATGCTTCTTTCCTACCATTGCGAACATTCACGAGTCGTTTCTTCAGTTGTTTGATCTGGCAGTGGTTAAGTTAGCAATGATGGTAATTAAGACATAATAAGGATATAATAATAACTATATGCTAATGTGGACTAAAGCAAGTAGTCCCTCCGTCCCAAAATATAAGAGTTTCTGGTTTCATCCTAAGTCAAACTATTCTAAGGGGGTGTTTGGTTACAGCCCCCTAAACTTTAGTAGCTAAACTTAGGTGATTTTAGGCCCTAAACTACCAACCCCCCCCCCCCCCCCCCCCCCCCCCCCCCCCCCCCCGCCCTAAAGTGGCCCCTAAACTTTAGTTGATGCACTAAACTTTAGGGGGCACTAAACTTTAGGGACCACTAAACTTTAGGGGGGTAAACCAAACACCCCCTAAGTTTGGCCAAGTTTATAGAAAGAAGTATGAACTTCTACAATATCAAACAAGTAAAATATTATATATATTTCGTAACGTATCTAATGATGTTCATTTGATATCATAAGCATTATTAGTTTAGGATAATTTGACTTATGAAAAAACAGAAACACTTATATTTTTTTGGATGAAGTATTAATTAAGGTATGAGATACTAAATGAAGATAACTGAAGAATAAAATCATATAAACATAGTGTTTTTTATACTAATATGAACTCAAAATAGATATAACCATGGTACTTCTGAACATACCAGCATTAACCTTGAACCAGTAACAATCCATGCAGCGTCATCAGCCTTTGGTGACTGACTCTGATCATGAGATGATTCACCACAGGTAGATAAGGCTCGGATATCATCAAGCAGTAGCTTCCGAGCTCTTTCTTTTACTTCAACACCAATCTTAGCTAATTCTACCTCCTCAACTCCATCAGGTACAACCGCATCAGATGCTTCTTCAATGTCGTCATCATCATTGTCCAGGGATAGCTTAGATTACTCTTTGGTTTTCTGATAAATTGACAAGTTCGATTAGTGCAAAGCAATATTACTAAGACAAAAATGATCTGATCAATATAGACTAAAACGTCTTTTTAGATACAGACTTTTATTCAAGAGCGTGATAGCACGTGTTTCATTAAGAGGAGTTAGACCAATCTTACAAAGTGCTACATAAAGCAAACAAACAAGGAGTGCAGACAAGCAATAACAGAGTAGAGGAAACTCACACTACAAACTACAAACTACAGCAATCAGCCGGATGGTTGCCAATAGCAATCAGTTCAAAAAAACCTAATTAAACCACGTTTACTCTCGATTAAACCTGAAACGGACCCCTAGCGTCTCGTTTAGGGCCTAGGCGTCCAATAAAACTCTGGACATGTCTACTTGATGCGCGTAGGCGTGATGCAGTGCTTAAGTGGCATAGAAACGCGAAAAAACTGTAGCCTGGCTAGGTTGATGGGCTATGAGTGACCGTGCGGGCTGAAGGGCAGGAAAAAAGCATGCAGAAGAGCCAGGGAAAAGGGAAACAAGATGTGTGGGGATCAAAATGGCAAGTTTTTCACCACTTCTTTGCAAGTTTGCAAGAATTGAAATTGAAATTGCCTTAATGTGTTATAATTTCTTCTGAGATTGAAGTTGGACATCTAACCTGAGCCACGTGTGTTGCCAGAAAAAAAAATTAAAAAAAACACAAACGATTAATCACGTTTAATCTACGTTTAATCTTCCTAGGCGCTAGTCAGTCTAGCGCCTGCCTAGCGCCTAGCGTTTTCTAGAACATGGCGCCCGGCACCAACGGTTACACAAAAGGGGTAATGCTGAATAGCATCTTTCATTTTCATTACAATTGGGAAAACATTGGCAGGAATCAGGATGAACATTTTGGGAAGAAGGAAAAAAAGGACAATCTGTTAAACTTTAGGACCAACAAGCAGGAGCCACAAAACGGCTCTAGATGTAATGTTGAAATGCTAAAATGGAAGGACTACAAGATAGGCGATGTTCTCCTTAAAAAATAAAGAAATAAGATAGATGATTTACTTGGGAGTTCTTGCAAAGAGAAGGTTAGTCAATACATCCATCATAACTTGAAATTGACGTGATGTCATACCAGCAGTTATGTCTGGTGAGTTAAATGTCAGCTCTTTCAGTGGTTTAACCTGCATACCAGAAACAGCTGATGAATAAACTAGTTCCTTCCACTAATAGTTGTAAAATTATGCTCAGGAAAAGGTTTTAGCAAAATGAAATCATTGACAAGAGAATAGACCTTTAGTTCAGGGGTTCCTCCCTTATGCCTCGTGTAGCGGAAATACATTTGGCATGGCATAAATACCCTTTCAAGTAAAGCACCCGTTCTCTTAACTTCAGATGATCTCCGGTGTATTTTTGGCAACCACTGAATACCAGCACCTGGATCAACATCTGTGGGAGCAACATGAGCCTGAACATGCTCCAACATGACAGAGAGCTCCACACGTGACCAGGTCATTTCTGGCCCAGTCCCACCAGTAGCATCATTACTGGAACCAGTTGCTTTCTCAAACATCTCTTGACCAACTTGTACAATTGAATGAAATGAACGAACCATGACCCGCCCACTACCAGCAGCTAGCAGAAACCTACCCTGATATGTTGAGCGGATATCTAATAAGTAACGCTTCTAAGATTTTAATGCAATTAATGGAGAATGAAAGGAACACTCATAAATTTCAATACCATGTTTCCAACAAATAATTGAAAAAAGAGGGCCTTGAAACTAAATTCATTAGCTACATAATGCCCACTTGCCATCTTAACATTTCTGTAATCCATTATTAGGCATCCAAGAAATGTGAATTGAATTCGTTTAAAATAAATGATTCCTTTATAAAAGAAAAGCTCAATGTATCGCAGATCTTGCGCCTCACCTTCTTGCCGCCATTCCCAAAAGAAGGCTCAAGCGGCAAACTGTCCAGGATGCCCTCACCAACCAGGCTTGGATTTCTGACATTCAAGGGGCTCTCACTTTGGGACATCTTATCTGATTTCTATTTGCAACCAGAGGTTGAA
Source organism: Microstegium vimineum (assembly GCA_022036555.1). Taxonomy (NCBI): domain Eukaryota; kingdom Viridiplantae; phylum Streptophyta; class Magnoliopsida; order Poales; family Poaceae; genus Microstegium; species Microstegium vimineum. Next base: position 265,537 of record CM039124.1, on the reverse strand, counting down.
GATAGGCATATTTGGTGGTTCTCTTCTGATGAGCAGTATTTGGCCAAGACGGCATACCAGGTAGGGTCTACTTCTTCTGGGCCTTGGGAAAGAGTTTGGAAGACTTGGGCAACACCCAAATTCTGCTTCTTTCTTTGGTTGGTCGCTCACAACCGTTGTTGGACAGCGGATCACCTTGGACGCCGTGGGCTCCCTCATCCTGAGCGATGCCCTCTATGTGACCAGGATGCGGAGACTATTGATCACATCTTAGTCCTGTGTGTATTTGCAAGAATTCTGGTACCGGCTCTTCTCACGGTTTGGGCCCCAAACCTTTGCCCCACAACCCACACAAACTTTGGAGCAGCCCCAAATATTGCAGGCGCTGTACCTGAAGATGAGGGAAAGGCATGGTCATTGGCAGGGGCTCAAGGTTTATCCCTCCTAACTGCCATTGCTCCAGGTGGTTAGCGCCCTGTCTTATGGTCGATTGGTGATCTGTAGTTTCTTTCGCAGGCGCGAATGTTCCTAAGGACAGCAGCAGAGTGTGTGTGTGTGGGGGGGTGGGGTGGGGGCAGTTTTTGTGTTGTATGGGCACTTGTCCCTCTTTTTTCATCTTAATATAATGGGTGCACAGCTCTCCTGTGTTTTCGAAAAAAATAATAACATGCAAGGTAAACACCTCTGCCTTTGTGGTGTGCTGGTACACCACAGCAGCCATGTCCTTGGTAGTCCAGGAGTGTTTATCATAGCTCCTGTGGAGGTCGTCAAAAAAAAATGTCTGCAGCGTGAATGTAAGAAGCATCCTGTGTTTGTGTGTTGGGGTTGGGGGGTCATATACATAATGTTAAATTTCTAAGTCAAATATGCATCTGTTTTTTTAGCAGGGAAAAACTGAGTGAACCATTTTCAATTCAAAGTTGCACCACAATTTGCTTTAGCAAACCGACGGGTTTTGGTTTCCAGTCCCCCAGCAGGCCAGAAAGGTTTTGAAATGGGATAATGACAGGCTTATGAAATACAAAATCACACGGAAGTTTTGCATTTAACAAATGTAGAAAAGAAGTGCAGTGGAAATTTACTCACATTTGCTTCTTCCGAATGCAAATTGAACTGAGGCTGGACAACATTAACCATGAAATGCCTGGTACCTTCCTCTTCTGAATCACTATTATTTGAAGGCTTGATTGCTACATCACACAACAAGAAAATAGAGAGTGAAAATTTTGAATGTATCTTTTTTTAATGTTTAACGCATTGCTGAAAACTAAATAATATGGCAAGAATGTGCTAATTGATAATAAATAAATAAATAAATAATGTCTTAGTCATCGATTGAACACAATTATGTCAAGAACTAGGAAACAGAGGATTGTGTTATTGATCATACCATTTTCACTACTTGATGTCAGATCTGGCTTGCTAGATCCATTGGAAGGTGGTGACTCTGAACTCTTGATTTGTTGAGGTTCAGAAGGCTGTGATATTGAGGACGCAGAGCTGGGAGCCCCATCCTTGGACATCTCAGCTTCTTTAATTAACTGTTTCTTCTCAAGAATCTTTCTTTGGGTGTATTGGCGAGAAGGAGATGGCTTTGGAGGCTGAAATGCCTGAGTTAACCCACCAACCCAAGAGAGGATAGCAGCCCGGTTTTCTAAATTCCACAGAATCTTTAATCCGTAGACAAAAACTCTCTGGCAACTATCAGCAACCACCACATTGAATCCCTCATCATCACTACCTGATTGATCATGATCACTTTCATCCCCCCCATCAAACTCAGACTTGATCAATGGCATTTCAGTTTTCTTTCTGCCATCTTCCTGCCATGCTGATAATCTAGCGGCATCAGCCTTGGGAGTTTGTTTTCGTATTGTGAAATAATCAGAATACAGAAAGAATCCATCATCTCGGCTTTTCTCGGTTGGAGTAGTTTTCTTTTTGCCCTTTTCGCAACCAAGACTATCTTTGTCTTTTGTCAGCAGACTCTTATTTTCTATCTTAGAATCCTTAGAAGTTGATGATTCAGGAATTCTGTTAATAAATACTTTCAACAAGTGCAGATCTATGCCCTGGTAGACAAGATCAAGAGGTTCACGCTTGCAATCGAAGGTGAATATCTGCTTCCCACGGCTGAAAGCTATTTCGTACCTGAACTTTGTGAAGTGGAGTGTCAAACCTTTTGCAGGATCATCTGCCTGTAGAGGCATGTTGTTAATCTGTAATAGCATGGCATCAAAACGAATGCACTGTTCTGTCATAACTCTGTCAAGTGGGAGGTTTCCAGATCGTATAAATCTGGGAACTCCAAAACGCGGAAACCTCGAAAACAGTCTTAGTTTATGGGGAGGAAGAAAAACCAAGTTCCACCACTTCATTAGCCAGACCAAATCATGCACCCCGACATTCACAGTTGGAGAATCAGTTGTATACAAATTACTCTTCTGTTGGTGTTCTATGGGTTCAGTAGAAGGCTTAAGTGAAAAACTCCACTTCAGTGATAGAGAAGTTGAGCGGAATGCATCAAAAACTTTATCCCGTGGTTTTCCCTCTGCAGGAAGAGCAAATATAAAATGATCCATAGGATTACCTGAATCACAACCCCACTGTATTGAAATATCCATGAAAAAGGAGGGGGTTTCAAGGAAAGGTATAGCTGGATGGTGTGGAATTTCTAAACTGGACTTCTTTGCTAGACTCTCTAAGCTAGTTAGGTACACCCTTAGATACTTCGAAGACAGACTGACATAACCATCCACATAATGTATTTCCATGAAATCAGTTTTGATTAGCATCTCATCAAGCTTCTCATAAGGGCTTGTCGCAGCAGGGAGATGCCACTTTGTCTCATTAAAACACAATTTAAATTTTCCATGAATATAGTTCCTCATATCATCCCACCATGGTAAGCTGCGCTCTCTTCTAGGGGGCTCAGGACGCTCAAAAAACCACCTCTTAGCTAAATTTGCCCTCCTGAGTGCACAAGTAAAAGCATAGCTTACATCAGCAAAAACTGGCTCATAACCAACTCCAAATGATACTTCGCCCTTTTTAAAATAAAGTGGTATGTCACAATATGTTTTCATTGGTGGGGTATAACCAGTTGCAGAACGTAGCAGATTTACTCTCCACCATTTGCCAACATAGACATCCTGACGCATTTGGGGCTGAAAACAGGTTGCCTGCCATCGGGGGAAAAATCAGTACAACTTAGAATGATGCTTGATCACCATACAGAATTATACAAAAGTTCTGGAGAATATCATTTTGTTGAAATACTGAATGGTATGCTCAAACAAAATAAGGACGAAACTACAAAGATATGCAGCTAGATGAAGCCATTATTTTTTCTACTGTTACAAGGTTAGTTAACCATTATAGTGGTATTTTACAGAAATAGTTAGCAATTATAACACTACTTCATCAGTTAATGGCAAGAAGTGCTAACCTGCTGACCCAGCACAAGGCGTCCATCACATTTGCCATTGGTTCCAGAAAAGAGTGGAAATGTGTAATCTCTCAAGTACACAGATAAGGATCTAGTTTTCAAACTAAAATTGCTACCATACAATCGGGAAAACGGGATATCATCTTTGGCACAAACTGGATCTAGAGATTTAATAAAAGTAATCATTCCTTCATCACCACCATCGATCTTTGATAAGCTCACATCAACATCTTTTGCACATACTGACATAACTGATGCTCTACGAGTACTCATCTTGAATCCTGACTGGAAGCCACTTGAACAAGCACCTGACCCTTCTGATACTGGCAATTTCTGGCATGCTTGGTAATATGACTGAAATGCTTGTCTATAGATCTCTTCCCTAAGTTTTTCAATGGAGTGTGTGCCAGGAACATCTGCATCAACGTCAGGGCAACCACTGTTCTTTTCAGAAGTATCTAGTTTTGCCTTGGGGGAATCCTTATTTTTACCTGAAGAAAGATCATCAAGTAGATTCAACCTAACTGTGGACTCATAAAATATATTCTTCATTAAAGTCATATGCTCATCAAGCCATCCTTGCATGGGCTCTTCCTCAATTTCTGCTATCAGGTCACGCACGATGATCCGCACATACCGAAATGCCATTGATTTTGGTTTGCTCTTTTTGCTGCTGGTGGTGCTAGATTTCTTCTCAGGAAACAACACAGATGTTTTTGCTGCAGAAATAAGTTTAAAGGCCCTCAATGTGTCTTCTACAGCGTCATCAATAGCTCTCAGTTGCAACCTAAAAGGCAAGCAAATATTAACATCACGACATTGAATAACCCAATCACATGCAGCTGCAGATTGTAACTTCTTATCAGAATTGCTATCAGAAACAGAAATTGGGATACGAGATAACTGCATACGACTGCTTTTTAATATCCACGCACCACAAAAGCTGACTGATATTCCCTCAACCAAAACACCTATCTTTGCATTCTCAGAAAATATGTAGCCAACAGTAATCATTGCCTCAACCCCATCAGCAAATTCACCTGAAATTTTTAGTGATTCCAAATCAATGGCAATAACTGATTCTCGCTTCTTTTGTGCCTTCTCTTGCTGACCATGGTCTGTGGGTGATTCTTTTTTGGACAGAATATCCATGTTCAATGTTTCATCTTTTATCTCAGTAACAGAATTCTGTAGTTTCATTCTATGCAGAACAGATTTAAGTCGTGTAGCTACTTCAAGCAATTCCAGGTAGGGATCAGGTTCCCACCTTACTGCAATGTCAGTCACATTGATGAGAGAGCAGGCTGCAATATCATTTAACCCACCAGAACGCTGGACAAACTTTGCTTTACGCACATCAAAAAGCTTGGTTTCCTCTACAGGTTTATTATCAAGCTGGTCCTCTTTATGTGTCAATCTGAAGTTCTCAAATTCAACCTGCGTGGAGTGCTTTGCCTTATTCAAAGATACACCAATCTGATATATCTCAAGAGAAGTGGAGAAGTGCACATTCTTATGATCCGGAAGGCTGGTAGAATTTACATGAGCCATCCTTGGGGAACCATTAGCTTCGTTGATGATTACAACACGACCACCCTGAGAACCAAAATTTACACGCTTTGGATCAGCAATACTCATATCTTCCAGCCTCATGTCACCATCATACACAATAGAGCACTGTGCAACATTGATTTTGAGAAGCTGTGCTCCTTTAGCTTTCTTGGTAGATTTTTGAGAAGCATTCTCCTGGACAGATCGCTTCTTAGGAGGCAAAATGCTTTTCAGGAACACTTTGTATGACATTGCAGTTGCACAAAGTGACTCAAGATAGTAAAAACAAAAGTGCATTCTGATTCCAGATATATTAACAGAGATAGAAGATTTAGCATGGTCCTCATCATTATCTTTGCCTGGGTCCTTTTGTTCCAAATCAAGAGTTGAATGGCTAATGTGCAGTAAGGTGCCCGAAGCACTTTCTTTCATTGACTGTTGGTGTTTCCCAGAAACAAGAAATTTTAAGTCACCAAGTTTGGCATGCAATTGAGTTCCTTGTCTATCATCTTACTTGCAGAAACATTAGCTGATTGAAAAAGAAACTGCATTATCCAGTACAGACAGAACGAGATTAGTATATTAATACAAGATTGCAATGTCATAATTCGTGATATCATTAGCCATTTGGACAAATAAAAAAAGCTTCAAACCATTTAAACATCTTACTTTTTGTTTTCAAGGAAATATACAGTAGGGAGGCCCCTAATGTATATAAACAGCACCGCCAAGGTTCCTGCCCTGGTCAGCTTTTGGTGGGCCCCTTCTTAGAGCTAAATCAAGTGGGATGTCCTTCCAGCCTAGTCTAGTTTTTTTTATGGTATTTAAACATGATAGTTAGAAATCCCTTGGTACTAATCTTTCCATGCTACCAAGCTTACACAAATCTCATCAAGGAGACTGGTGGGCAATCCTGGTAGTCTGAAAGAGTTGGAAATGTACCCATTGTTGTCACCAGCAATTTCTGATTTAACAAATTCATCATCTCATCATAAATTCCAAATTTAGTATCATGACATTTGAATGCACTAGTCATGTAACAATAAGGGCGCAACAATATACACAAAGAGTTAGCCACATGCCCACATGGCCACGCCACGAGGACACAGTTGATCTCATGGCTGTTTACATGAACAGTCACCTAGACCATCAGGGGTTCACCAGCAGGATGTAGCCACAGGTGCAAGAACCGGCATCCTAGCAGCTACAGGAACTTAGCTATCAAGTAATGCTGTATCCGACAGAAGGAGAGTTTTTATTGGAAGGGGCAAGAGCAAGTAAATGGTGGCAATTGCCTGGTAGCTTGAACAAATCTTTGTTTGGCAATTGATCGTGGTGCCATTGGCACTCATGACCTCTCGGGCAATGTTTTCTATGGCTACCATGACCTTGTTGGGAATGGAACAGACACCAAATTTTGGCCAGACAGTAGGCTGCATGGTCAAACACTCTAAATTGGCTCATAACCTTTGCTTATTTCCTAAGATAAGATGGTGTTCAAGCGAAGGATAGTTGCAGTGTTGGAATGGAACAGTAGAGTCAGGTTTGGTTGCTGCCTAAAAAGCAGTCTTTGTGGCTAGTCCCCTTTCTATTATATAGCAAAAGCATACTTGTTTTACAAGAAGCTCACTAGAGCATATTCCTAGAGTATCTACAAGGGCTACTTGGATGTCAAAAAGAAACTAAAGTATAACTAAAGTAATGCTATCTAATGACTGAAACTAAGCTAATGACTTAGGTATGCAGCAGGCTTATCTAACATGCAGAAGGCTTGATAATCATCGTGGTGGCTGAATTAAAGGAGCCTTGACAGTAAGCCATTGAGATATCTCTGATCTGGAACAGTGTTCAGTCATTACAATCACAATTAATGATTAGTCACACTACGACCCGATTAGGCCGATTAGAAATCAAGTCGTCCAATTAGGTTGTGGATGACTAGTCTGGAAGGGGATGAAATGCATGTGGGGTTTGGCAGCTGTGCACTTGGCACATGGACTTAGTATTTTTGGCTCAGTAGGGTTTCAATATATACATCTCCCAGTCATCCATCCCTCCATCCACTGCCAGTACGAGCTTTCGCTGTCGGGCAGGAAAACGGGTAAACTCTCGCTGCCTCTAATGCTAGTGTTCTCTTCCACCTCCTCCACTGCCATCCTGCCTTGCTCTACATTGCTGCAGCTACTCTAGTTGTCTGGGATGGATTATGGAGTTCTGGACTAGGACTAAGACCAACTTTTTTTTAGATAAAGGAACAGTGCTTTGGCATCTGCACTTTACCAATAAGTTTATGCAGCCAAACAATTATAGATCACAACACTTAGGTTGTGACACAACATAGAAAGGAAAGGTACAAAATAGCGGCACAAAGAAATTGGGCTATTCTAAGAATCAATCTGATTGCTAAAGCAAGACCAACTATATAGTTTATACATCCTATGTAGCAGAGAATTTAGGCAGGATGACCATACTGCCGACTAGGACTGACTATGATCGACTAATCAAGCTGATCGACAACTAAATGCGATTAGTCGGCTGAACAGTGCATGACAACTAGGGTCAACTAGACGATTTGAAAACATTGTTCTGGATTTGGTTGAGTATGTGATTTTGCAATATAATGCGCAGGATCAACACGTTTGGAAGCTCTCTGGCTCAGGGTATACTCTTGCAATCATCCTATAAGGATTTCTTTGTGGTTCACCCATGGAAATAAATGAAAATCCTGGGCTCCACTATGTTGCAAGTTTTTCATATGGCTGGCTGTTCTAAGCAATGTGGGACAGACAATAGTTTGGCAAAGAGGTCTCTCTGATCCTCCTTGCTGCCTTCTTTGTGATCAAGTTGATAGACTATGGAGCACATTCTTATCTCTTGTGTTGTCTCTCGACAAGTTTTGTGTCCATCGTTCTCCAACAAGATAGGCTTGAGAGGATTTCGTCTTCTACTAATGCTGTGAATTTTTCTAGCTGGTGGAGTCGCTCTGTCAAGTAGGGATGCAAGCAGGGCTTGTCCAGGAACCCACAAACATGCTTAATTTTTTAGGGTTCGTGGACAAGCCTGCTTGCATCCCTACTGTCAAGCAAGTGACAAACAGCAAAGGGAAGGGCTTAATCCACTAGTTATCATTATTGCTTGGGAGCTTTGGAAACATGACAACAATGTGGTTTCAATGCTGCTGCTCCAAATGCGAACAAAGTCGTGTGGGCTATCAAGGAGGAAGAACTTTGTAGTTTACAGCAGGGGATTGCTTTTACTCAATCTGGTGGAGATTCTTACTCACCTACATACCACGCTCTCCATAAGTGCCACTTTTCCCTTCACATCAATGTCATCAATCTCTCTATATATATGGATGCTAAATGTCATGATTGTTTTAGCAATATGAAGGTGAGTTATAGATAGAACACGCAATTATTAGAATCTAATATATGAGTGGATTTCTTAATCTGAGCCTTGTGAGTAATGCAATGCAAGCAACAAAACCAACTGAGAACAGAAAAGTACAGCACAGCAGCCACAAGGTACTTGATACTTACATGGTAAAGTGGTACATCATCAAGACTATGAAGCACAAGAGTCAACTCAGGAGATGACAGTGTAAATGCCAAAGACAATGCTAATTTTTCTTTGGGTGCCTTCTTTTGCTGAGGATTGTCATGAAGAACAAGAGGCTTCTTTTTATCTGAGTTTATTCTAATCAGTGGCTTAATTCTGCTTACAATGAGGTTACATTGGAATCCACTAATCTTGATATCTACTTCAGCTTGAACTGGCAATGTTGTCTGAGAGAGAGAAATGCATAAACACATTAGCTCCAAAACTATTCAAAGGGTTATCTGTGTGTAGGAAAGTATTCTCCAAAAAATGATAATAAAAGAAGGTAGATCTCCAAGGGAAATCAAAGGATCCAAAATATTAGAGTTTGAATTAATAAAGAAATAAGATCAAACTAACCTGAGACGGAATGTTAGCTAAAACAACTGTTGAAACTTTTATAACCTCTAATACAGAGGTGGCACCATCCATTAGAAGCTGGAAAACAATCAGCCATTAAAAAAACTTCAGATCCAGTTTTTCTATAGAAACCAATCGTATTGAAATAACTAAAACTGAAAACTTATATTCCTTATAGATAACATTAAAAACATACATGAATCTTCGTTATATCAGTTTCCAACCGAAGAAGTGTTGTGACCTCTCCAAAGTGTTGTTGTGGTTGTTGTAACCTTGTACATCTCAAAGATATGCTACCAATTTCATTGTTGATTGAGAGGCCATGATCTTTAGGCAAAAACTTCAGATCAAGTTTGGACATATTGAAGCTAACCTTCCAAATAAAACTACATTTTAGTGAACAGTAATCCAATGGTTAACTTTTTAAAAAAAATTGCAGTAACAAATTGAAAATGGCAAATATAGACAGTAGGAGATAACATGAAAGTTTTGAATTGTACCCTATGTAAAGTTAAACTCCCTAATACCTGGGTTACATGTGCTAGCAAAGAACAGTTTTGAGTTGCATTTTATATGATATTCAACATCACCTCTAACTGTTTGTTTCTGACATTTCTTCAGTCCTACAATATTTGCACACTCAATAAATGATAATTCATATTTTAATAAGCAATATCAGAGCAGTGAAGAACGATTATTCAATGGTTCTATACTTAAAGAAATATGCATCCTCCAGATACTGCATATATATATATATATCCAGAATATATTTAGCTATTCTAAGCAATATCACTCCAATGCAAGCTCCCTCCAAGTCAATATAAAAAACAAAAAGTATATGTCCACATATTTTATAGGGGAAATGAGCCAATACGACTATTGTCGAAAGTATAAGCAAGCATAAACGAGCTAAAAAAATAAAAGATAACTAGGCATGCAGTAGAGAAAAATACTATTGGATAGATAAATATAGAATAATAGAAACATCAGTTGCACTCTAGGGAGTTCATACAACCTTTTCAGGAAACATACTGATCTTCTTATTTAGTGATGCAAGTTTGCCCCCTTCAGATCCGGCTGCTGATTTATTATCCACAGAAGGTTCATCCTTTTGCTCAGCAACAGTAGAGGCAGATGGTTTCTTTTTTGCGAGTAATTTCTCTTCCAAATTCACAACAATCGGACCAAGCATCAAGTCCAAATTTTTTACTGTAATTGCTTTATCCCTAAAAGACAGTCAAGAATAGTTCCTACTGTTAATTATATCATTATTTATAAATATGATGAAGTTTGTGAAGCATTGACTTAACGTGTTACCTCTGATGAAGGTCACATGAGAGTGATATATCCTCAAACAGGAAAGAACTACAGTCTGAAGTGTCCATGGCTGAACAATATTGTCCACTAACCCACCAATCCAATTTACTAAACACCGATGTGTTGTTTTCAATGCTGTCTGACTCCAGTGCTTGCACAAATAAAGGTATGATATTAACTTGAACATTAAGAACTGGATGCAGTCCTCCAGTTTTAGATATATCAATCTTAAGGTCCTTGATACCAAGAGCAGCTTTGGGAGCCTGCAGTATGTAGACACAAGTTATTGCAAAGTTATCACCGCGTGCACAAGTGGAAGAGAGAGGGGGGCAAAACAGACACATGTTAGAGCCACTGTGACTCATATGTGTACCTGTTGTTTAAAAAATGCCATAGAATACAAACAAAACAAGAACGATAAGCATATCCATATAAAATGTTATCAAATAAATCTAAAGATGGCTTCGCCTGCATTATAAAGCTCCTAACAACAAAACAAACAATGAAACAAATGATGATGGCTTAACTATTTGGATATGGATTTATCATAAAGAATGTACCAAAGACTCAACCAGAATCAGAACACACATCTGCTAGCACAAGCAGAACTTAGCACAGAAGTCTATCAAGCGACTAAACCTTTGAGAATATGTGACTATACAGCTATTAAAACTTATGAGCCCCTTCATTTCCAACATCTGCTAATAATGACAGGGAAAAATGTTTATGGGGTTACTGCGATAGAGATATGTCATTCACAAAATTGTGAGTGTTCATAATAATATAACTATGATTGATGGAGTTTAAGTATCTGAATAGTGGACAGTACCTTAAGCCTCAGCTCCACTATGGATAATGACAACAGACTGGCCATACTTGTTATGAGCCTCCATTTTGCTTGTCCTTTTGATTTTCCTTTAGCTTTGGCTGCTGTGGTCGAGGTCGGTTTGCGAGGGGCGGGTTTCTTTTTGTTAGCGGATTTCACAGGTTCCCTCAGGACAACATCCAAATCAGAGATTTGCAGTTGCAGGAGTGGGCCATGGGTTAGTATTGTAAATCCCAGCTGGGCGATTGGTTTCCGCAGGCCAAGTCTAATTTCACCAATGCAGATGGACTCAACAGCGCCCTGAAATGCAATGCAAACGCGGATGGATCATATGTCAGGATTGTCATTGCCATTGGCGTGGAGGGATGAGAAGCCACAAAAGCATGTAGACGGGGAGAGGTACCTTCGGTGATGAAATGGTGATGTCCCTCAGGTAATTGAAGCCGTAGGAGCGGCAACCGATGGAGAGCTTGGCCGCGCGTTGAAGCACCCAGGCTACCGCCCTGGCGAACAAGCTGCAATTGGAGTTCGCAACACACAGATCCTTGAGAGCCACTCACCCCATCTCATTCCGAGAATCGAGAAACATAACGTATAGGCGTATAGCGTAAACTAACGAACGATTTCGTCCGTGAGGCTTCGTGTAATGGGGAGGAAGAGAGGGGCGAACGTACATGGCTGCGACGGATCCGGCCGCCGCGGCAAGGGCGGCGAGGATGGCGAGCTTGAAAACGGAGAGGAGGAGGCCGTGGCGGAGGACGAGCTCGACGGCTTCCCAGGCGACGACGAACCCCACCAGCAGCTGCACTAGGCCAAGCATCATCTTCGATTCTCCTCCTTGGCCTCTAGCGCTCCGTCATGGCATCAAACCCTTCTTCCTCCTTCCAGAAGAATGCGAGGTCGCCACGGCGGCGAGCAATCGCGGCGCGCGCTCCGTGCGGGATCCGATTGGTCGTGGTTGTGGAAGGAAGGTTGGGAGGGGGGAAGCGCGGGGCTGAGCGGAGATGGTGCGGAATCGCGGAGTGGTGTAATGGGGAGGAGAGGATGGACGGGAGCGAAGTGGGGAAGAGGTGGCGCGCCATTTCCGGGGAAGCGAAGGGGACGAGGGTGACCGGCCCGGGGTGCGGGCGGAGTGGCGCGGCGGTTACCAACGTCCGAGTCAAAATTCCATTAAAAAAAAAAACGTTGCCGGCAGTGGCACAGGCGTACCGCGCACAGCACCGCCCGCGTCCAAGCCAACTAGCCAAGCACCCCGTCCCCGTGATGCCAGTTTGCCCCATCCGCCGCCTCCTCCCTCGCGGTCTTGCCCTCGCCGATCTATCGGTTCTGCATCTGTGCTTCAGTTCACAGGTGGCACGTGGCAGCGCCCAGGAGTAGCATACCGATCGAGGACAGATTACCGGTGCGTGTCGTGGATGTCAGTGAATACAAGAGTAAGGCTAGTCTCAATGGAGAATTTTACATACGGCGTTGTTTCCAAAACTATCGTGTCATACAAAATGAAATGAAACTCGGATGAAACATCCACTTTCAGTCGAGAGTTTCATTTTATAATTTCATAGACATTTAATTCCAATACTCATAAAGAGTTGGTATTCGTGTCAAGAAAGTGTCATCCTTATGACACTCATTTCTTCTCTCTCTTCTGAAATACACTGTCATGTCATCAAAAGTGTCTAAGTGACAACATATTTAATGTGAATGAAACTCAAATGACACCTCCACTGAGACTGACCTAACGGCTTGAGGATCCCTTCTAAAAAAACTGAATTAAGTCGGATGAGGATGAGAAGCGTTTGGATGCTAGTGGACATGGGCGGATCTATGTACATTACACAGGGTGCGAGCCCACCCATATTTTTTTTGAAAAACGGTGATTATGATTAATTTTTCACCATATTCGCACCCATATAATAAAATCATATGCACTCACAAGGCAAGCGCACCCCGCGTATATGCTCTAGCTCCGCCACTGCTAGTGGATGGAAGAGGATGAGAAGCGTTTGGATGCTAGTGGATACCGGGTCAAGATGGGAATAAGTCGGGTCGACCCGTTGGGTAGTTGACCCGACCCATAAAACCAAGGTTAATGTGCCACAAGAGCCGGCATCAAAGTTTAAAATGGATCAATAGAACCGGAACCTATTGATCCAATGGGTACCATAAATCGATCCAATCATCATACATTTTTTTTAATTTACTAATGTCGTTTTGTGTTTGGAATAAATATGAGAAATAGATCAAATTGGGTCGATCGGTTCCTTGCGGATGGCAATGATGGAGTACTGTGTGGGTCTTTGTATTGGTTGCTTTGCTTACAATAACAAACGGCATAGCTGTTGTAAAAAGAAAAACGAACTGCATAGCTAGCCACTAGCAAGAGGTGATGAACTACATGCGATCACTAGCAACAGTGCACAACTGTATGTGTTTATGCTTAGCTAATTGCTAGCTGCCTGGCCCTGCTTCAACTCCTTTCTGACAAGTTTTTTACCGGCCAAGACGTGGTGGAACTGGAAGCAAATGGTAGTTGCCAAGACGTGGTGGAACAGGCAACAAAAATAATAAACCAAATCTCTAGACTTTGGTAGGCAACTAGAAGAAAACACTACAGGAAATCGCGGAGTTGCCGAGTGTCATTGCACTCGGCAAACTGTGCCACACTCGGTAGACGCCGAGTCGGTAACTAATTTAGTTGTCGAGTGTTAGATTTCGGGCACTCGGCAACTAATTTGTCGAATGTTATTTTATTTGTCGAGTGCCAAGTCAAACACTCGGTAACTAAATTTGGGTCGTCAACCTTGACGGATTAGTTGCCGAGTGCCAGACGGCTGACACTCGGCAACTATTTATTTAGTTACCGAGTGTCAGGTGGCTGCCACTTGCCAACTATTTTTTTATTTTTTTTATTAATAATTAGTTGTCGTTGCACTCGGCAACTCTGGAAAACTGACATTTTTAGGCTCTCTGTTTCCCAGAGTTGCCGAGTGAAATGACAATTGCACTCGGCAACTAATTTTTGCCGAGTGTGGCACTCGGCAAATAAAAAAAATGGTATTTTTTTGTTTTTTTATTACCAACAATACAGACAAAAATAGACATATATATATCACATTCACCATTCAAATCACATATATATCACATCCACCATTCAAATCACATATATATCGCATCCACCCATTCAAATCACGTATATATCCTCACATCCATCATTCACAACCCATCATGTGCATATAGCATCAGAAACATCCATCACAAACGTCCATAAGTCCATAATACATCACATACACATATAGAGTCCATAGATCCATCACATAGAGTCCATAATCCATCACATAGCTATGAATATATCACAAGTCTAAGTCTAACACAAGTCCAAGTCTAATACAAGTCCGGGCAACATTAAAATAGATAAGGGAGAAGTACCTGCTGCCATCCTGACCAGTTGGGCTATGAAGAAGAGCCATCTGGCAACCCGGGCTGTGGAGGAGTGTCAGTTGGCCACCCTTGCTGTGGAGAGGGACCGCCGGCTTGAACCGTCGGGTTCGAACTCATAGACACTTGATGCACAAAGAAGAGTCAATTCATGAGTACATGCAGGAAATTAACACAAGTGCTAGGAATAAACCACCAGACATACTTACCGGAGTCCCGAAAACAATAGGATGTGGAGGAGGAGGAGCCACAACTGGATGGAGAAGCGGCTCTGGCACGACCACACCTGAAATTGCACTAAGGCTGACCATGCAGCTGAACATGTCCTGCAGCCTCTGCTCCTCGGGCGCCCTCTGGGCTTGTACAGTCTCCCTCTTCAACTGCCTCTCCCTCTCATGTGCCTCCCTCTCCAACCACGTCGCCTGCAGCGCCGCTTCCTGCGCCACCTCCAACCTCCGCATGTTGGCATGCAATAGGTCATCCACAATGTTTAAACAATGCAAATGCAAGGTAGATGTGTAAAAGCAATGAACGAGTACTAACCGCAAGATCTGAGATCTGCTGCTGTGAGCTCAGCTGCCGAGGGCGTATGGGGAGGGACGAGCTCGTGCTCCTTGCCCGAAGGTCCGCAAGGTTGGGAACAGAGGCGGAGTTGAGCGCGATGTTCGCTATCCAGTAGCGGTCGTGCTGCCTCCCTCCTCCTAACCTCATCACGATCTCTGCGTCCAGGGGCTCGGTGGCCGGATCGAAGGCATCCCCATGACGCTGGCGAGCCGTCGAGATGTACTCGGTAACCTTGTTGTGGACGCTGGGGTTGGTGTACAGCTTGGGCTCGTGCGTTGGGTTGTAGGTATTCGCGGGGTCCGTCGCCTTGCCCTTGTGTGCCAGGCTGAACGCCATAAAGTCGTTGCACTCCTGGCCTTGGTGCGACCCGGTGAAAGGTCCTAGATGGCTAGAGGGGGGGGTGAATAGCCTAATAAAAGTTCTACAAATTACTAGAGCAAATGGTTAGATAACACTTAAACGAAGCTTTTTGCTCTAGCTCTACTTGGGGTGTAAAGTCACCTATCCAATGCAATTCTAGTTAACTAAGTGCTTATCAATCAATAGCAAGAACCTAAAGCACTTAGTACAAGCTAGCAAGAATAACTACTAGAGAGACTAACTAGCAAGCTAACAAGACAAGATATGAAAGAAGTAAATACAAGATAGGAGATGATTGTTATACCGATGCCTTGTGATGAATGGATATCAATAGGATGGACCAATTACAATGAATACCAAAGAGTAGCCGGGAGATAAGTTGACAATCGATTTTTCTCCCGAGGTTCACTTGGTTGCCACCAAGCTAGTCCCCGTTGTGTCGACTACTCAAATGGTGTTTCGGTGGCTAATTGGCAATTCACAAGCCAAGCCCACTAACTCGGGCGCCACAAGAAACCACCCAAATGAGAGTAACTCAAAGAAACGAGCAATCCAATAGAGTTACCCTTTGGCTCTCCGCCGAGGTGGGTACAAGCCCTCTCACAATCACCGAAGTCGGCCGCAAACAATCACCAATTGCGCCGAAGCTTCTCCACAATCGCCAAGCCGTCTAGGTGTTGGCAAACACCAAAAATAACAAGAAACCACGCGGCGATGACGATGACCAAGTGCCACTAAGATGCAATGCAATGATCAAAGCACTTGGATCACTCAAACTCTCACAAATATGCAACAAAAGTGAAGAGAGTGAGTTGGGGGCTATCTCAAACAAGCACAAGTATGTCAAATGAATAGAAGGTGCGAGAGAGAGCCCTAGGAGCCGGCCACAACACTTATATAGCAACCCAAACCGAGCTAGCCGTTTTGCTCCTCATTCCCTGCTTTCTGCGTCGGTCCGGACGCAGTTTGCATGGGGGGTCCGGACCATTGCGTATGCGTCCATACCCTCTGCCGATTTGAAAACGGTCGTTGGTGCCTTTCCTGCAGCCGACGTGTCGCATCCGGATGCGTCCAACAGTAGTGTCCGGACCCTGCTTCTTCTGCGTCCGGACCCTCACCCAGAGAGAGTCCAGAGAGCGCAAATGCCCGGACACGCGTCCGGTGTCCTCGGTCCGGACCATGCTTTGCGTCCGGACCCTCTGCTCAGAGAAGTCCAGTGAGCGCAGCACTCCGGACTCACAACCGGAGTCAGCGTCCGGACGATGATCTGTGTCCGGACCTCCTGTCCAGAAGCGCTGAGAGCTAGGGTATGCCACCGGACGCATGTCCATTGGTCCGGTTGGCCTTTGTCCTGCGTCCGGACCTTGCGTCCGGAGTCTCTCTGAGTGGCCAACGAGCCACTTCTTCTTCTCTAGGATTCCATGTGCTAACACCAAGTGTTCCAACCACTCAAGCCCTGTGTTAGCCTTTTACAAATAGTTCATGTTTGTGTCACTTAGGTTTGTTTTATATGGATATGCAATGCAAACCTAGTGGCACATGATAATCGCAATCGACACGAGTTTTCCCTTCTTAATAGTACGGCTATCAATCCTAAAGGTGATCACACTCTCTATAGTGTCTTGATCACTAAACCAAAAATGGCCCTATAGATATACCTTTGCTTTGAGCCCATTTTTGTTTTTCTCTTTCTTCTTTTCCTTAGTCCATGGAGCACTTGATTCAACATGATCATCCATCTAGCTCCATGTACCAAGGTGAACCACCCTATCTTGATCATACACTAAGTTCAAGGGTTAGTCCATAGGTTTCATCAATTAACCAAAACCAAACAAGGTCTTTCAATCTCCCTCTTTTTGGTAATTGATGACAACCTTTCACAAAAGAATATATATGATGAAATTTTTCACTTTGATAGTATTAGCCCCCCCTACATATGTGATATATGAGTTTGATTCATTTTGATCACATATGCATGAATAGGAATTGTGGGAGAGTAAATGCTACCAAATGATGCTAAGGTGTGTAGGATGGACCTTTGAAGCGTGATACCAATCGGAGTGCAATATAAACCATCCTTAGCACCATGAATGCCTAGAAACCACTTGACAAACAACTTGAAAACACTATGAGAGAACTAGATACCATTTAAAGATGTAACAATCTAAGCATGCTGATTCCTCAAACACCATATCAATTTAGGTTCTAGCATTCACCACACAAGCATATCATGAATGTAAAAACATATGCAAGCAAGCACTTATGAATGCACAATGATATGCAACAACTTTATTCATAGGCTTGCTCCCCCTACTTGTGTGCTTTTATTTTCAAAATTTCCAAAAATATTTTTCTTTGTTGTACTACTTACTTCTCCCCCTTTGTCATCTATTATCATAAAAGATGTGCGCAAAGGTTTAATTATTGGAGAAAAGCTTAGTTATGGTTCAATCTAGATTACTTGCCCCAAGCTATTTAACTCGGTTTTAAACCATGGACAAGCTTGTTCACACATCCTAGAATGGTTATCTTGCCCATGTTGAGCTAAACATTTGAAGTTCATGATCTAGATCAAACTCTAGGATTGCAAGCCCACAAATATGTCATATGCTATCACTAGATCAAGTCAAGCATAGAAGCAATAGTGGTACCATATAAGCATCAAAGCATTTTATTCTCCTAAATGAACCTAATGGATTGATGTCTAGATGCACTAACAAGTCCTAATAAGGATGAATGACATGTAAACCAACTTGTACCTTACTTTGCTCGAAGGAGAGGCATGTCATATATGGGGGTGCATCAACACATATTTGAGAAGTCAAGAATGTTCAACTCATTTTTTAGCTTGCAAAACCTCTTCTCATCAAGTGGCTTGGTGAATATGTCGGCAAGTTGATCATTGGTGCCAACACTTGTGATCTTGATATCACCCTTGAGTTGATGGTCTCTTATGAAGTGGTGCCTCACATCAATGTGTTTGGTTCTTGAATGTTGAACCGGATTGTTGGTTAGCTTCACCGCACTTTCATTGTCACAT
This sequence comes from Microstegium vimineum, assembly GCA_022036555.1. Taxonomy (NCBI): domain Eukaryota; kingdom Viridiplantae; phylum Streptophyta; class Magnoliopsida; order Poales; family Poaceae; genus Microstegium; species Microstegium vimineum. Next base: position 247,060 of record CM039124.1, on the reverse strand, counting down.
AGCAATGGCACTTGCTTGAAATTGATCCCATAGTCATTCAAAGTGGCTTTCATCCAAAGCAATTGAGCACAACAACTACCCGCACTAATGTATTCGGCTTCGGCGGTAGAGAGTGCAACACTATTTTGCTTCTTTGATGACTAAGATATAAGTGACATGTCTAGCATTTGACATGTGTCTGATGTGCTCTTTCTATCAATCTTGCATCCCGCATAGTCGGAGTCCGAATATCCAATTAGCTCAAAGTTAGACCCCTTGGGATACCACAATCCAACATCTTGTGTATGCTTCAAGTACCTCAATATTCTCTTTGTAGCCTTCAAGTGACTTTCTCTTGGAGAGGCTTGGAATATTACACACATGCATACACTAAACATCACATCCGGCCTAGAAGCGGTCACATAGAGTAGGCTTCCAATCATTGACCGATACAACTTTTGATCCACCATATTGCCACTAGCATCACTATACAAGTGTCCATTAGTGCCCATTGGAGTGCTAATGCCTTTTGAATCCTCTAAGCCAAACTTCTTCATCATATCCTTGATGTACTTGCCTTGACTCACAAAGGTGCCATTCTTCAATTGCTTGATTTGAAGACCAAAGAAGTAACTAAGTTCACCAATCATTGACATTTCAAACTCATTTGCCATCATCTCACCAAATTCTTCACAATAATCTTGATTGGTTGAACCGAATATGATATCATCCACATAGATTTGGAGCACAAATAGATCCTTGCCAAGCTTCTTGGTGAAGAGAGTAGTATCAACCTTCCCCATAATGAATCCTTTAGATAGAAGGAAATCCCTCAATCTTTCATACCATGCTCTAGGTGCTTACTTCAAGCCATATAAAGCTTTTCTCAACTTGTACACATGGTTGGGCTTCTTGTCATCTTCAAAGCCGGGAGGTTGCTCAACATATACTAGCTCATTGATGTATCTATTCAAGAAAGCACTCTTCACATCCATTTGGTATAACTTGATATTGTGTGCACATGCATAGGCCAATAGAATCCTTATTGCCTCTAATCTTGCAACCGGTGCATAGCTTTCTCTAAAGTCAAGACCCTCAACTTGAGTGTATCCTTGAGCTACCAATCTTGCTTTGTTTCTCAGAAATATACCATCTTGATCTTGCTTGTTTCTAAATACCCATCTTGTGTCAATCACATTGTAGTTCTTGGGTCTTTCAACTAGTTCCCAAACTTGATTCCTAGTAAAATTGTTGAGCTCTTCATGCATAGCATTGACCCAATCAACATCTTGTAGGGCTTCATCAATCTTTGTTGGCTCTATGTATGATATAAAGGAGTAGTGCTCACAAAAGGATGTCAATCTTGATCTTGTTTGAACACCACTTGTAATGTCACCAACTATTTGATCAATGGGGTGATCTCTTGCAATGTTGGTCGGTTGGAGGATAGGGACTTGATTGCTTGAGCTTGGTTGAGATGAACTAGCAACTTGTTGATCTTGTGCTTGAGAGCTACTAGCTTGCTTGATAGGTGAGTTGAGCACTTGATCTTTATCATCTTCAATATCAATCATTTGTCTTGGCCTAATATCACCAATATCCATGCTCTTCATAGCATTTGTCAATTGAGGACCACTCACATCTTCTAGGTTCTCATTTTCAACTTGAGAGCTATTGGTTTCATCAAATTCAACATCATGAACCTCCTCAAGTATACCACTAGCCGAATTCCACACTCTATAGGCTTTGCTTGTGGTTGAGTAACCAAGTAGGAACCCTTCATCACACTTCTTGTCAAACTTCCCAAGTCTTGTGCCTTTCTTAAATATGTAGCATTTTCACCCAAAGACTCTAAAGTATGCAATGTTGGGCTTTCTTCCATTCAATAGATCATATGGAGTCTTTTCCATCAATGGATGACAATACAACCGATTGCTAGAGTAGCAAGCGGTGTTGATAGCTTCGGCCCAAAAGGATTGACTCACATTGTACTCACTAAGCATAGACCTTGCCATATCAATCAATGTTCTATTTTTCCTCTCAACAAGGTCATTTGATTATAGAGTGTACTTGGCCCAGAGTTGATGCTTGATTCCAAGCTCATCACATAGCTCTTCAACTCTTCAAGCTCAGGCTAATGGTCAGGCCGAGGCAACTAATAAGGGAATTATACCTTGGGTACCCTTTGTGGAGTGAAAGGAGTCAGCGAAGGAGCTTTGATGCCGATGACCGATATAGGGTTCATTATTCGAAGATTGAAGAGTTTTCCACTCTTACTCTTTTTCGGAACCGGGTCATCAATCTGTCAGTAGAAGGTGGTCAGATGCTAATAATAGAAATAAATTATAAGGGATGAATCAGAGTGAAGAATGAACTTACTGCGTCATCAGGAATGATGTGACGGGAATCGATCAAATGCCGATAATAATGCGATGACTTGGCGAACAGTTGACTTTTCCATTCTTGCCACCAGGATTTGTATAATTCCGTGATGAAAGATGTTGGTGCCCAAGTGGATAAGTCAATGTTTGATGTATCGGCATGAGGAGAGAGATTGACAATCCTGTTCCAATCCATGGCACTGGAAATGACTTCTCTTGGCTTGATCACATTGGCATAACTGAATTTGATCGGTAGCTGACCAAATGCTAGCTGTCTTGCTGCTGCTGATGGGTAGTAAAACTCGTAAGATGCAGGAGTATTTTTCCTAGTTCCAAAGATGTTGACTGGAATGGCTCGGGGGACAATGACGGCCTTCATAATCATCTCATTCTATGGTATGTTCCCATCGGTGAGATTGAAGGACAGGGGGAATCGGTTGTCTTCATCAACATAAGGCCACCAGAGCCATTCTGTGGCAGATAGTCCATTATAAAACCTTTGAAAGAACCTGCCAAATTGATCTACGTTGGCATCGGTTCCTGGTAGCATTATGATAGCTTCCCCAAAATTGATTAGGGGACGAGTTGCCGATTCATCATCATCAAATTCGTAATCCTCCGATATGTCCCTTGGAAATTGCTGGTTGAATAAGTCAAATCGGAGGACCTTGTGCATATGGGCGTTTATCCACATGTTTACAAACCACCAAGGGCCCCCAAGGTTGCCGATAGGCTCACCTAGCAACAACTTCCTGGATACTTGGTGCAGGAGATGATATACCGAGCTAAGGAGGTATCGGCCAAGAGGGAATCCTCCGCTGACCAAGAGTTCTGCAGCCGGGAGATATGTAGTCGTGGGTCCGACTGTCCTGCCACAGAAGATAAACTTTTCCAACCACATGTTCAGAAAGATGGTGTGTTCCCTCTGATTTGCCGATCCATTCTTCTGGTTCTCTCGAATGTATCCAGTCCAACCGCCGATATTGCATGTGTTCACCTTGGACTCAGCTTTCCTACCGAAAAGGGCGGATGGATCGGCAGAAGAGACATCAAGGCCTATAATCATATGTACATCGGCGAGAGTGGGGGTGGCTGGTCCATGTCTAAACAAGAATGTGTTCATTGTATCGGACCAAAAATAGGAGGCTGCTATCATCATATTATCGTTCTTGGCCATATCGACGATTGACAATCTGATGCATTGGTCTATGTGGCGTGCCGACCAAAGAGCCTGTTGGGTCCTAGATAGCCTAAGGTACCAATTTTTCCACCCCTTGGTGGATTTGGGCCATGAACAAAAAGCATATTTCCACAACCCTAGACTGAAACACTCGGATCTGAAAGGAATGTGATTGGTCTCTGCATTGATCAAATTGGTGGGATCTGCGTTTCCCATTGGACCCAGACAATGGAAATATGATTGATCGAGGGGGATCACTATCTTGTTGCAATATTCCTAGGGTTCAAACAGTAAAAAGGGGAAGAAAGAAAAATTACGGAGCGGCGCAGAATGAAAAATCGCGGGAGGCAGATTGAGAAGGGAAAAGATTTACCGCGGGAACGTCAGAGTTGTCGCCATTGGAGCAGAAGGAGTTCTTGCAGGAATTACGCCTTCCGAAGGGAGAAGAAGCTGTCGTTGATCGCCGGAGTTCTTGAGGACGCCAGAGGACTCTTGGGAGCGCCAGAGAAGGTTTGAAGACGGGGGTAAAAATGAATGCGAGCTCGGAGTGAAAGGCAGATTGAATGGTGGTAACTTTTATAAGCCCAGTTAGAGTCGCGGGTTCTGTTGGTAACTTGCAATTTTCGCGCGCAGGAATCGAGGAATTCACGCAGGTGCCTTAGAGGAGAAGATTGTGGCACAGAGAATTTCGGCGCGTAAAATATTTTACGCTCTAAAATTGGGGGGCATGTGTTGACACTGTTTTTCGGCATGTGTCAAATGAGCTAAGACTTGCATTGGTCGGTAGCCGTTTTCTATCGGCATCAAAAGGTCATCGGTTGAGATTACCGATGAGAGTGAATGCTGCAAATGAGATAAGTTTGTTACCGATGGAAACTGGACGATTTTTGCCGATAAGTTGGTTGGTAAAAGCAGGTTCAGGAGTGAAGAGTTACCGATTGAAGCATATTGCCGATGAGGGGACGTTGCCGATGGAAGTAGAATAAGGGAACTGATGTCAGTAGAAGACTACCGATGACGTTAGAAGGAAGTTGCGCATTAAATGAATCTGCCGATGGAAGGTTTCGTCGAAGAAGATAGATAAGGAAACTGGTGTTATTATACCAGTATTGTGATAGGAGTTTGAGTCCGACTCTTGTACGAGTCGTTTTATTTCCTTAATAATAGAAGATTCTGTTTAGGAAAAGATTATTATTATTTGGGTCCTACTCCTGCGCGAGTCAGTTATTTCCCTAAGAATAGAGTGTTTGTTTAGGAAGGTATGAGTCGTATCCATGTACAATTCCCCATACGGGAGTATAAATATGTGCCCAAGGGCCACGTGAAAAAAAGATACAATCATATATCAAACAAATCTATTATTCTTATTTACTTTTCAGTAATTCTACTTTTATCGCATTAGATCTAGCTTACCTACGAGTTCTTCAAGTTTCGACGGGCTGCATCTCATCGACCTCCGTCAACCCTTGCAAGTTCCGCGTTTGAGCAACCTGAGCCTTGACGTCCGGGCGCATCGTTGTCGTCTCGTTCAGCTCTACTCTAGTTATCCTGATCAAGTTTGAACCTTGACATCCGGACGCATCGCCGTTGTCTCGTTCAGATCTTGTTCTAGTTATCGTCCTTGTCGATTAACTGGTCAAATCGACTAGCACACCTTTGGATATCGAATTCGGGTATAAGCCCGAGGTGTTCGCAGATCCTGACGCTTTTTGTGTCAACACCTCTTTTGGCACACCCGGTGGGACCAATTATACATCTGCTATGGGTGATCATACCGACGTAAATCCGAGGAACATCATCGAAGTCTCCGAGGCTGATCTAAAAGATGATCAAAAACAGGCTATGGAGCGGGCTATGAAGGAGTACAAGCAATTATATATGAAGTCCTTCAGCCTAAGCGGGAGCGGCGAAGCCATCCAGAAGCAAGATCCACCGTTGTCGCGGCAGGTCACATTCGATGCCAATCCTGGTAAATTACAAGAGATGGTTAATTCTGCATTGAATCATGCGTTAATCAGCCACTCCAATGTGCTGTCCAATACTGTGTACAATGTTGTTATGCAATCCTTCAAAGAAGGACAGGCACCTTAGTATGTTGGTCCAACGTATCATCAACCTGGATCGGCATCTATAAACCCATCGGCGGCTCCAATGGCGTCTTCCACTCCTGTGGATCCGTCTCCTGGTGTGGCTACACCACCAAGATCAAGTCCTAAAAGCGTCACCAAGCTTAGTACAGGTCCAGTGGCGTCGGCGATGTCGGGACCTGCTATCCAGAATCATCCAGCTCCCGCCAACTGGTGGGGATATGGTATGCCTCCAAATCCATCTGCTGGTTCCAGTCTGGTGCAAGGAGATAGTTCAGCTTGGAAGGGCTCCGTGGCATCGGCAATGCAATCACAGCCGGTGATCCCTATGATGCATTACTCCACGTCTTCTCCAACTGTGCAAATGCCATCAGAAGATCTCCAGGTGGTGATTCCTAAAGTACCTCTAATGCCACCATCGGTAAATTTTGTGCCGATGCAACACAGTATAGCAACTGGGAGTCAACTTATGGTGGTAAATCCTCAAGCTGGAGTACTAGCACATCAAGGTAACCAATTTGTTGATTACTCCAAGGTACAGGAGCAGCAGGCGCCAGTTAGCTATCAGCCATCGGTAAGTCATATGCCGATGATTTATAATCCTAGATGGACCAATCAGCCGCCGGTTCAACAACCTGGCGTGCTAATGTATCATTATGGAGGCCCAACAAACACTCAGAGTGGAGCATCAGTACAAGAACCGATGGGTATGATGCCACAGCATAACCCAGTGAGTGTGCAAAGTTATCCATTGGTTAGTCAGCCGATGCATAATGTCCAGATGACTGGTGTTGCACCCATGCCAACTGCTCCGAATCATCTTCCACCAAGACCTGAAGGGGTGCATCAGCCGGCTCCACCAGTCAACAATCAGCCAATGAGTCGGCAAGAACAGGATACGTATTGGGCCGATAAGATTGCCGAAGTGATGAAAGAGCAATCCGGCATTAAACCCAAGGTTAATACATATTCTTATCGGACGTCGTATCCCCCGGTATATGACTTAATTCCTCTCCTAAATTGGTACAAGGTGCCTGATTTCACAAAGTTTTCTGGCCAAGATGATACATCCACGATGGAGCATATCAACCGCTTCATTATCCAGTGTGGAGAAGCAGCTAGCCGAGATGAACTAAGGGTGAGATTGTTCTCGTCATCATTGTCTGGATCGGCATTCACATGGTTCATTTCACTGCCTCCAAACTCTATGATCACTTGGGCCGATTTGGAGAGGCAGTTTCATAAATACTTCTTCGCCGGCGTACATGAGAAGAAGATTACCGATTTGGTTAAGCTGAGGCAGCGTAATGACGAATCGGTAGAAAACTTCGTCCAAAGGCTGCGAGATGTGAAGAATAAGTGCTACAGCTTGGTGCTTGATGATCGGCAATTGACAGATTTGGCCTTCCAAGGATTGCTGCCGCATATCAAAGATAAATATGCATCTCAGGAGTTTGAAAGTTTAAGTCATCTTATGCAGAGAATTGCCGATCAAGACGTTAAACCTTTCGAGCCTAGGAAGACTTGAAATAAGAAGGTGTCCTTTATTAGACAAGAAGAAGGTTCTGAGTCAGACGAAGAACTAAGTATTGACGCTGCTGAATGGGTGAAAGATAAGAAGTCGGTATCTTGTCCGTTCGGCCAAAAAGAAGCTGAGAGGTTCTCCTTTGATATCACCAAGGTCGATAGGATGTTTGACCTATTGCTTCAAGAAGGGCGGATCAACCTAGCGCCTCACCAGATAATTCCATCGGCCGAAGAGCTTAGAAAGATCCCGGTGACGCATTATACTGCAATGCCTTCAAATATGCAGTTGCCGTCAGGAGGGTTTCAGATGGCGGTACATGAAGTGCCCTACGCGAAGCCATCGGCAAATTCTTGGCCGATGCAGCAAGACATTGTAATTGGGAACCAGCCCGTATCGGCAATGGCTCCTCAAGCTGTGGTACCCGCAAATCAAGGTGATCATCTAAGGGTACGAGAGCAGCAAGCGCCAACTGGTTATCAGCCATCGGCAAGTCATATGCCGATGACATCTAATGTAAGTTGGATCGGTCAATTGTCGATTCAGCAACAAGTAATGCAACCCGGATACCAAGTGGCAAGAGCTCCGCAGTATCATCCGCCAGCGAGTCTGCAGAGTGAGATATCGGCACCCCAGCCGATAAGTGATGTTTCGCCGCAATACCCTCAGGCGAATGTGCACAATGAGACATCGGCATATCAGCTGATGAATATAATGCCACAATACATCCCAGTGGGCGTTCAGAATTGCCCATCGACAAATTAGCCGATGCATAATATTCAACAAACTAGTGCCGCAAATGTGTCGATTTCTCCGGCCTATTCATCACAAAGACATGAAAAAATATGTCAACCGGCTCAGCCAGTTAACGAGTTTGTGCATTGGTAGGATCAAAATGCATATTGGACCGATAAGATTGCTGGAATAATGAAAGAGTAGTTCGGAATCAAGCCTAAGGTTAATACATATTCTTATCGAACTCCGTACCCTCCAGCTTATGATTTAATCCCCTTCCCAAATCGGTACAAAGTGTCAGATTTCACCAAGTTTTCTGGTCAAGATGATATATCAACAATGGAGCACATTAACCGATTCATTATCCAATGTGGGGAAACAGCTAGTAGAGAAGAGCTGAAGGTTAGATGATTCTCGTCGTCATTATCTAGGTCGACATTTACGTGGTTTATCTCAATGCCTTCGAATTTTGTTATCACTTGGGCCGATCTAGAAAAACAATTCCACAAATACTTTTTTGTTGGTATGCATGAAAAGAAGATTATCAATTTGGTTAAGATAAAGCAACAAAATGATGAATCGGTAGAAAGCTTCGTGCAAAGACTGCGAGACGTGAAGACCAAGTGCTATATCTTGGTACTTGATGATCGGCAATTGGCGGATTTGGCTTTCCAGGGGTTGTTACCGCACATCAGGGACAAAAACGCGTCTCAAGAGTTTGAAAGTTTGAGCCATCTTGTGCAAAGGGTTGCCGATCAAGACACCAAGGTTTTCGAGCCTATAGAAAATTAGGATAAAGAGGTGTCTTTGACTAAGAAAATGGAAGATTCAGATTCGGACGAGGAACCGAGTATCGGTCTAGCTGAATGGGTAAAGAACAAAAAGGCGATATCCTGTCCGTTCGGCCAAAAAGAAGTTGAGAGATTCACCTTTGATATCACCAAGGCCGATAGGATGTTTGACCTATTGCTTCAAGAAGGGCGGATCAAGCTGGCGCCTAACCAGGTAATTGCATCGGCCGAAGAGCTCAGAAGGATCAGGTATTGCAAGTGGCACAATGCGACTTCACACAGTACCAATGATTGCAAAGTATTTAGGCAGCAGTTGCAGTCAGAAATCGAATCTGGGCGAATCAAGTTTGAAAATTCTAAAGCCCAGAAGCCGATGAAGATTGATCAGCACCCGTTTCCAAATAACATGGTGGAAACTAGTGGAAAGACTAAGGTGTTGACATCGAAAGCTGCCAAGAAAAGCGCATCGGTAGACCCTGAACATCAGATAGTTGCGCATGAAGTAATAGGGAGGAAGTTTGCCGGTGATAGAAAAGGCAAGAGAGTTGCCAAAGATAGCAGTAGCACCGGGAGGTCTTATGGCATCGTGATCACGCATAGGCGGCCACAACAAGATTATCCGCAATCGCAGGAGGAACGATATCGGCGGCAGGAAGAAGAAAGGCACCAAGAGTGGCTTCGGCATAAAGATCATTGGAGGTGTCCCTTCTTTGTTCATTGCTGGAAAGAAGGCATCAAACTACCCACTGCTGATAATTGCCCTGAATGTAATGGGTACTACCCTGCCGATCGGTCAGAAAAGAAACCTTGTTTTGACGATCGAGCATCAAACTATAGCAGGTCGATCGGAGAAAAACGGTCAGCACGTGATCGGTTGGGGGGCAAGCTCAGCGCGCATGACAGGTTTGGTAGGCGTGTTGGTCAAGAGGATCTTGAGGAGGTGGCCAATGCAAGAGTAACCGATGAGGAGATATTCTCTAGAGATCCAAACATAAGGCATAGTGCCGATACAAGCGGTGAAAAACAGTACCAACCTGTTTGGAAAACTAAGCTTCCTCAATGGTGCCTCAAAGGTGTGACAAAGACTCAGAAAAGAAGGATTCAGCGCGAACACCAAGGAAATTTATATGAGAGTGAAAATCCTTCAAGGGAAAAGTCTCCAGTCAAGCAGTGGAGGCCAAAGCGCAAGGATAGGTATCCATCGGCAGAAATCAATATGGTCGTCATATTGCCGATGGAATTCATGGCACCTGTCGATGCTGAGGAAGAAGCTGCTGAGATGGCACAGTTGGTGTTAGATCCGATGACAGCTGTCTTTGAGAAGCCTGCCGATGATGAAAGGCATCACTTAAGAGCTCTGTTCATCAAAGGTAAAGTAGATGGGCAGCCCGTGACGAAGATGCTGGTGGACGGTGGGGCATCAATCAATATAATGTCATATGTCATGTTCAGGAAACTTGGGAAAGGTGACCAAGACTTAGTCCAGGCGGACATGAAACTTAAAGATTTTGAATGCAATGTGTCTCCAGCTATGGGAGCCGTATGTGTTGAATTAACCATCGACAGTAAAACTTTACCGACAACGCTTTTCGTGATCAGTGGCAAAGGCACCTACAACTTGCTCCTAGGAAGGGATTGGATGCATGCTAATTGTTGCATTCCTTCTACAATACACCAAAGTCTCGTGCAATGGGTTGGAGACAAGATTGAAGTCGTCCAGAGTGAAACTACGTCAATTGTTGCATCGGCAGAATCGGAAACTTATGAGCAAACCAGGTGCATATCAGGTGAAGCTTGGGACACGGAGTTCCTCAAAGTTGCCGATTACCGCATTACACCGATCCAAGCAGTCGGTCCTAAAGAAGAGTTTTAATGGATCGATTCGCCGATGATGGAAAACTGGGACAAGGGTTCACATCCGCCGATGATTTACTAGAGATAGATATCGGCGATGGCAGTAGGCCCAGGCCAACTTTCATTAGTGCTAAGTTAGATTCCCGATGTAAACAACAGTTGAGTGATTTATTAAAGAAATACAAAGATTGTTTTGCTTGGGATTATACAGAGATGCCTGGTTTGGACCGATCAATAGTTGAACATCGGTTACCTATTAAGTCTAATTTCCAACCTTATCAGCAACCAGCACGCCAATGCAACCCTATTATCTTACCCGACATTAAACCTGAGATTACAAAGTTAATTGAAGCTGGATTTATTCGGCAATGCCAATATGCCGAATGGATTTCTAATGTGGTTCCTGTGTATAAGAAAAATGGAAAACTACGTGTTTGCATTGATTTCAGGAATCTCAATAAGGCTACGCCGATGGATGGTTATCCGATGCCCGTTGCCGATCTGCTGCTGGACATCAAATCATTAGTTTCATGGATGGTAATGCTGGATATAATCAAATATTCATGGCTAAAGAAGACATATCCAAGACTGCTTTTAGATGTCCAGGTCATGTCGGTTTATTTGAGTGGGTTGTAATGACTTTTGGCTTGAAGAATGCCGGTGCTACTTACCAGTGAGCAATGAATTTTATTTTTCATAAGTACATCAGCACGATAGTTGAAATCTATATTGATGATGTGGTGGTCAAGTCTGGAAATTTTGAGAAGCATCTTGCCGATTTACGAAGGATCTTAGAATGCACAAAGAAACATGGGTTAAAGATGAATCCTAATAAGTGTACGTTTGGAGTATCGGCAGGTCAATTTCTGGGGTTTATGGTACATCAGAGAGGTATAGAGATCGGCAGGAAATCTATTGATGCAATAAATAAAGTAGTTGCTCCTACCAATAAGACTGAGCTGCAATCTTTGATCGGCAAAATTAATTTTATCAGGAGATTCATATCCAACTTGTCTGGTAAAATTAAGTCTTTTATCCCGTTGTTAAAGCTGAAAGCTGATCAAGAGTTTACGTGGAAAGAGAAACAACAGTTAGCCTTGGAAGAGATTAAGAAATATTTGGTAAACCCTCCGGTCTTAGTTCCACCTCAACACGGAAAGCCTTTCAGGTTGTATTTGTCTGCCGATGACGGCGTTATCGGATCAGCCTTAATCCAAGAATTTGAAGGGAAAGAACGTGTGATTTATTATTTGAGCAGAAGGCTGGTAGATGCTGAAACAAGGTATTCGGCCATAGAAAGATTATGTTTATGCTTATATTTCTCTTGCATAAAATTAAGGCATTATTTATTGTCGACCGAATGCACTGTTATCTGCAAAGATGATGTGGTTAAGTATATGATGTCGATGCCGATATTAAGTGCGTGAATCGGCAAATGGATTCTAGCACTTTCAGAATTTGATCTAAGGTATGAATCGGCTAAGGCAGTTAAAGGTCAGGTGATGGCCGATTTTGTTACTCAGCATTGCAATGTGAGAAGCTCTGTAGAGATTGCTCCTTGTACTTTGTTCTTTGATGAGTCTACATGCAAAGAAGGGGCAGGTATCGGTGTTCTCTTAATTTCACCCCGAGGACAGAAATATGAAGTTTCGTTGCCGATTGTTGCTACGTCGACAAACAATCAGGCTGAGTATCAGGCTTTAATAAAAGGGTTGGAGTTACTCAGGGAAGTGCGTGCCGATGCCGTCGAAGTCTTTGGTGACTCTATGTTGGTGATCAATCAATTAATTGGGGTATATGAATGCCAAAGTGAAGTGTTAATTGCACACCATGAGAGGTGTTTACAATTATTAAAAGAATTCAAAGAATACCGCCTTGAGCATATTCCCAGGTTGCATAATGAAGAGGCTAATCAGTAAGCGCAGAATGCTTCAGGGTATCAGCCAATTCAAAAAGTCATGACATCGGTGATGGTCGCTGATGACTGGAGAAAAGAAATTGCCAATTACTTGAGAGATCCATCTAAAAAGGTTGAAAGGAATCTAAGGTTTCAAGCTACCAAGTATGTGCTCCTTGATGATGAATTGTATTATCGGACAATCGATGGAGTTTTGCTCAGATGCCTTGCTAAAGAAGAGTCAGAAGAATTGATGGGTGAGATTCATGAAGGGGTATGTGGAGCGCATCAATCGGCATTCAAGATGAAGTGGATGATTAGATGGAATGGGTATTACTGACCGACAATTCTTGAAGATTGCTTCAAATACTTCAAGGGATGTCAAGATTGTCAGAAATTCAGTAATGTTTAGAGGGTACCTGCATCGGCAATGAATCCTATAATCAAGCCTTGGCCGTTTAGAGGATGGGCTATTGATCTCATCGGTCAGATTTATCCGCCATCAAGCAAGGGGCATAAGTTTATACTTGTCGCTATCGATTACTTTATAAAGTGGGTTGAAGCAATTCCCATTGGAGCAGCTGTCGTTGGAGCAGAAGGAGTTCTTGCAGGAATTACGCCTTCCGAAGGGAGAAGAAGCTGTCGTTGATCGCCGGAATTCTTGAGGACGCCGGAGGACTCTTGGGAGCGCCAGAGAAGGTTTGAAGACGGGGGTAAAAATGAATGCGAGCTCGGAGTGAAATGCAGATTGAATGGTGGTAACTTTTATAAGCCTAGTTAGAGTCGCGGGGATCTGTTGGTAACTTGCAATTTTCGCGCGCGGGAATCGAGGAATTCACGCAGGTGCCTTAGAAGAGAAGATTGCGGCACAGAGAATTTCGGCGCGTAAAATATTTTACGCTCCAAAATTGGGGGGCATGTGTTGACACCGTTTTTCGGCATGTGTCAAATGAGCTAAGACTTGCACTGGTCGGTAGCCGTTTTCTATCGACATCAGAAGGTCATCGGTTGAGATTACCGATGAGAGTGAATGCTGCAAATGAGATAAGTTTGTTGCCGATGGAAACTGGACGATTTTTGCCGATAAGTTGGTTGGTAAAAGCAGGTTCAGGAGTGAAGAGTTACCGATTGAAGCACATTGCCGATGAGGGGACGTTGCAGATGGAAGTAGAATAGGGGAACTGATGTTAGTAGAAGACTACCGATGACGTTAGAAGGAAGTTGCGCATTAAATGAATCTGCCGATGGAAGGTTTCGTCGAAGAAGATAGATAAGGAAACTGGTGTTATTATACCAGTATTGTGATAGGAGTTTGAGTCCGACTCTTGTACGAGTCATTTTATTTCCTTAATAATAGAAGAGTCTGTTTAGAAAAAGATTATTATTATTTGGGTCCGACTCTTGCGCGAGTCAGTTATTTCCCTAAGAATAGAGTGTTTGTTTAGGAAGGTATGAGTCGTATCCATGTACAACTCCCCATACGGGAGTATAAATATGTGCCCAAGGGCCACGTGAAAAGAAAGATACAATCATATATCAAACAAATCTATTATTCTTATTTACTTTTCAGTAATTCTACTTTTATCGCATTATATCTAACTTACCTATGAGTTCTTCAAGTTTCGACGGGCTGCATCTCATCGACCTCCGTCAACCCTTGCAAGTTCCGCGTTTGAGCAACCTGAGCCTTGACGTCCGGGCGCATCGCTGTCGTCTCGTTCAGCTCTACTCTAGTTATCCTGATCAAGTTTGAGCCTTGACATCCAGGCGCATCGCCGTTGTCTCGTTCAGATCTTGTTCTAGTTATCGTCCTTGTCGATTAACTGGTCAAATCGACTGGCATACCTTTGGATATCGAATTCGGGTATAAGCCCGAGGTGTTCGCAGATCCTGACGCTTTTTGTGTCAACACACTCTCTATAGTGTCTTGATAACTAAACCAAAAATGGCCCTATAGATATACCTTTGCCTTGAGCTCATTTTTGTTTTCTCTTTCTTCTTTTCCTTAGTCCATGGAGCACTTGATTCAACATGATCATCCATCTAGCTCCATGTACCAAGGTGAACCACCCTATCTCGATCATACACTAAGTTCAAGGGTTAGTCCATAGGTTTCATCAATTAACCAAAACCAAACAAGGTCTTTCACCCGGACTGCGAGAAAAACATAAAGATGATTAGAAGTAATGAGAATTGAGAGTTATAATAAAAAAAATAAAGACATGTGTAAAAAAACGAAGAAGATTACCCAATTCAAAGCGTACTGGGAGAGGCTCTGGTTGCCCTGGTGGTGTGCGGTCCCAGTCATCTGCAGGCGGCACTCACGACGGATCACACTCTTCTCCATCCACTCGGGCGAGAGCCACCTGTCCACAATACCATCCCAGCAGAGGGGGTGCCTGGCGCACCAATCAGGACATCGCTGCATGTCATTAAGTTATTGATACGTCAGAATATACCAATCATGTAGGGTGGTAGTATTGATGTTTCATACTTACCAACCGGTACTGCTCCCTAGTGAGCGTCATGGACCTGGCCTGGCTCTTCGGCACTTTCTCGCCAAGGACATCGGCGCGGTGGTTGATAATGAACTGGAGCCACGTCTCGTGGTAGAGGTGCCAGAGTCAAGCCTTGCAGACCTTGTCCTGCCCTTGCGACGCCTTGTCCTCGTGCCCTGGCTCGCACGTGAAGAAGTCCTGCATACAGACATCATGTATCGTTTCATTATATCAAGAACGACCAATGAATACGTAGTTTTGACAAATTTAGTGCGATGAAGACTCACCCAGAACTCGACCTTGATCCGCCCCGCAATGGATCCGTGGTCGCTGTCCTCAGCGGCGTAGAAGTGGGCCCATGTCCAGGGCGGCATCGTCACCCCGTTGTACTCGACCAGTCCAGGATAGTGCTGCCGAATCAGAAGGTCAAGGATGCTATTGATTTGACGACCCTTCTGTCCAGACACAACTACCCAGTTGCTGCAAGAGTCATTAACAAAAAATGTTAGTATGTAGTTCGATTTTCAATACTTCATATGAAATAGTATTGAAATAATACTTACTCGTCGCCCACGGGTCGAATCACCGGGCGGTGGGGAGGTAGGATCGGGCACTGAGGGAGCCTCGCGGGCCCACGCAACCAGACTGTCGACGAGGAGGTAGAGCCCTCTCCTACCTTCTGCTCTGGGGCGTCACCGCCGCCTGTGTGGAGCCCGGTCGCCTGGTCATCCTCATCCATGGCCTAGTGGTCCTGCTCCACCACCGGTGTGGGAGCCGACTCCACGGTCAGCCTCGCACCCCCTCTGCCACGGCTGCCCCGGCCGCGGGGTCGGCCGCGAGGTCTCCACCGCAGACGCCGCGGGCGCCGCGGCCTCCGCGGCAGAAGCGGGCGACGTCGTGTAGAGGTCGTTGAGTGAACGACGTGTAGCCCTTCTGCCAGGCATTTTGTCGAGTGCCTGCAATTTCAAAGAGTAAACCAATTAGCACAATTAATTACAAATACTTATAAATAGATGCAAAATGAACAAACATAATTGCAATAATAATAACTACTACTTACTAACTACTAGTAACTACTACTACTCTCCTCCTTCTTCCTTCTAACTACTACTAACTACTACTACTACTACTACTACTACTACTGCTGCTGCTGCTGCTACTACTACTGCTGCTACTACTACTGCTACTACCACCACCACCACCACCACTACTACTACTACTACTACTACTACTACCACTACTACTACTACTACTAGTACTACTACTACTACTACTACTACTACTACTACTACCACTACTATCACTACTACCACTACTACCACTACCACCACTACCACTACTACTACTACTACTACTACTACTACTACTACTACTACTACTACTACTACTACCACTACTACCACTACTACCACTAATACCACTACTACCACTAATACGACCACTACCACCACTACGACCACTACGACCACTACTACTACTACGACTACTACTACTACTATGACTACGACTACTATTGCTACTGCTACTGCTGTGCGTGCTGCTGCTGCTGCTGCTCCTGCTCCTGCTCCTGCTGCTACTACTACTACTACTACTGTTGCTGCTACTACTACTGCTGCTACTACTGTTGCTGCTACTGTTGCTACTACTACTGCTACTACTACTACTACCACTACTACTACCACTACTACTACTACCACTACTACTACTACCACTACTACTACCACCAACCTACTACCACTACTACTACTACCACTACTACTACTACCACTACTACTACCACCACCCTACTACCACTAATACTACTACTACTACTACTACTAATACTACTACTACTACTACTACTACTACTACTACTACTACTACTACTACTACTACTACTACTACTACCACTACTCCCACTACTACCACTACTACCACTACTGCTACTACTCCTACTACTGCTACTGCCACTACTGCTACTACTGCTACTACTTGTTGACACAAAAAGCGTCAGGATCTGCGAACACCTCAGGCTTATACCCGAATTTGATGTCCAAAGGTGTGCCAGTCGATTTGACCAGTTAATCGACAAGGACGATAAATAGAACAAGATCTGAACGAGACAACGACGATGCGCCCGGATGTCAAGGCTCAAACTTGATCAAGATAACTAGAGTAGAGCTGAACTAGAGTATGTAAAGGCTTGATTCCGAACTGCTCTTTCATTATTCCAGCAATCTTATCGGTCCAATATGCATTTTGATCCTGCCGATGCACATGCTCGTTAACTGGCTAAGCCGGTTGACATACTTTTTCATGTCTTTGTGATGAATAGGCCGGAGCAATCGGCACATTTGCGGCACCAATTTGTTGAATATTATGCATCAGCTGATTTGCCGATGGGCAATTCTGAACGTCCACTGGGATGTATTGTGGCATTATATTCATCGGCTGATATGCCGATGTCTCATTATGCACATTCGCCTGAGGGTATTGCGGCGAAACATCACTTATCGGCTGGGGTGCCGATATCTCACTCTGCAGACTCGCTGGCGGATGATATTGCGGAGCTCTTGCCACTTGGTATCCGGGTTGCATTACTTGTTGCTGAATCGGCAATTGACCGATCCAACTTACATTAGATGTCATCGGCATATGTCTTGCCGATGGCTGATAACCAGTTGGCGCTTACTGCTCTCGTACCCTTAGATGATCACCTTGATTTGCGGGTACCACAACTTGAGGAGCCATTGCCGATACGGGCTGGTTCCCAATTACAATGTCTTGCTGCATCGGCCAAGAATTTGCCGATGGCTTCGCGTAGGGCACTTCGTGTACCGCCATCTGAAACCCTCCTGACGGTAACTGCATATTTGAAGGTGTTGCAGTATAATGCGTCACCAGGATCATCGGTTGTACGGGCGCTACCGATGTCATGGGAGCCTTCCATGCTGCGTCTTGCCTCGGGGACAATCTAGGATTAGCAGCAAATGAATCCGGAGACATACCGTGTCCCCATCAGATGGCGGAAGTTGGCTGACTCTGGGTCGCAGGTCCAGACATTACTGACGCCACTAGATCTGTATTCAATTGAGTAATGTTTGTTGGGATCGATCTTGGTGACGTGCTCTCACCGGCAGATCGGTTCATAAGCAGTGAAGACACCCTTGGAACCGCCGATGGGATTGTAACAGATGCCGATCCGAGTTGATGACACGCCGGACCAACATAATGTAGTGCTTGTCCTTCCTTGAAAGTTTGCATGACAACATTGTATACAATATTGGACAGCACATTGGAGTGGCTAACTAATGCATGATTTAATGCAAAATTAACCATCTCTTGTAATTTACCAGGATTGGCGTCGAACGTGACCTGCCGCGGCAACGGCGGATCTTGTTTCTGAATAGCTTCGCCGCTCCTGCTTAGGCTGAAGGACTTCAGATATAACTGCTTGTAATCCTCCATAGCCTGCCTCTGATCATCTCTCAGATTCGCTTCAGAGACTTCTATGACGTTGCTTGGATTGACGTCGGTATTATCACCCATAGCAGATGTATAATTGGTCCCACCGGGTGTGCCAAAAGAGGTGTTGACACAAAAAGCGTCAGGATCTGCGAATACCTCAGGCTTATACCCGAATTTGATGTCCAAAGGTGTGCCAGTCGATTTGACCAGTTAATCGACAAGGACAATAAATAGAACAAGATCTGAACGAGACAACGGCGATGCGCCCGGATGTCAAGGCTCAAACTTGATCAAGATAACTAGAGTAGAGCTGAACGAGACGACAGCGATGCGCCCGGACGTCAAAGCTCAGGTTGCTCAAACGCGGAACTTGCAAGGGTTGACGGAGATCGAGGAGATGCAGCCCGTTGAAACTTGAAGAACTCGTAGGTAAGCTAGATCTAATGCGATAAAAGTAGAATTGCTGGAAAAGTAAATAAGAATAATAGATTTGTTTGATATATGATTGGATATATTCTCTACACCACCCCTCGGTACATATTTATACCCCAACCAGGGGAGTTGTAAGCAAACACGACTCTAACTTTTCTAAACAAAATCTCTATTTTCAAGGAAATAAACAACTCATGCACGACTATATCTTTCCTAAACAAAACTCCTATTTTAAAGGAAATAAATGACTCGTGCAAGAGTCGGACTCAAACTATAATAATACTGGCATAAAATCACCAGCTTCCTTATTCGTCTTCTTTACGATGACATCGGCGGACTCCTTTCCATAAACAGCTCTTTTCCGCTTCTATCGGCAGCTTTCTGTTCCCATCGGCAATCGCTCTCTTGCCTTTATCGGCAACATCTTATTGCCTCCATCGGCAACATTCTCTTTACTCCCATCGGCAATCTGATTGGTAATATCTCGATGCCGATAGAGAACGGCAACTATCTTTTTGCCGATTGACATAAGCCTTGGTTCATATTGACCTGTGCCAAAAAACAGTGTCAACACTACTGCTACTACTGCTACTACCACTACTACCACTACCACGGCTACCATTACCACTACTACCACTACTACTACCACCACCACCACCACCACCACCACCACCACACTACTACTACTACTAACTACTAACTACTAGAGGGCATATACCTTTGCGACGAGGACGGCAAAAGCACGGATCGACGAAAATGGTCAGCGAGTCCTTCACTTCCTTTTCTCCTTCTCCTCCTCCTCTCTTCTCCTCCCCTAAAACTTGTCCTCCTTCTTCTCCCCTCCTCCTTCTTCTCCCTTCCTCCTCTCTTCTCTGCTGCTAGGTGGGTGGCTAGGGGTGGGGGGTTGCTGGGTGGGGGGGGGGGTCGGGGCAGGGGGGCTGCTGGGCATGGTGGGGTGGGGCGCGGGGTGGGGAGGTGGGGGGCAGGGGGCCTGCTAGGTGGGGTGGTGGGGCGGCTGGGCGCGGGGGGTGGGGCGCGGGTCCCGGGGTGGCACGGCAGCGTGGGGAGGGGCGGGCGGCGGCGTAGGGTGGGGCAGCCGGTGGCGGGGTGGGGTGGGGAGTGTGGAGTGTGAAGTGTGGAGTGTGGAGTGTGGAGTGGGAGAGACAGTGGGAGTGGGAGTGAGCTGACCCATCTAAGTGAAACATTTAGTTGCCGAGTGCCAGACTGTTGGCACTCGGCAACTAAATTTGAGATCATATTTGGACTTTGAGGTTTGTGAACAACGTATGTGACGACGTGCTTGAAACTTTTCAATTTTTTACCACAATATACGCACATGATATCATGACAAGTGCTCAAGTTTCGTGATTTTCGGAATCTGTTTGTATTTAATATAATTAAAAAAAACTACAAGCACCGAAGTTGGCGACGTTGTCCCGTGAGCACGTTGATCGAACTTTCGAGATAGGTCATGCATTTAGCCATCATTAACACTAACAAACAATGATAACATTTTTAGAACGAAAGAAATCTATTATTTCATGCACCTGCAGTTCAAATGAACATTAAACAGGAAAATTGAAGAAAACAAAATAAACTAAGGAAAAATACCAAAAATAAATAAAAAGCTTCCAATTTTGAACATGTTGTTTACAATAGTTCACTAAACACACAAAAAAAATTGGGAGCAAAAAAAAGTTACCGAGTGCCTAGGGTTGGCACTCGTCAACTTAATTTAAGTTGCTGGGTGCCTAGGTTGGCACTCGACAACTTAGACGGTAGGCACTCGGCAACTTAAATGGAGTGGGATGGCGTTAGCCGAGTTGCCGAGTGTATTTTTTGCCGAGTGTCGGCACTCGGCAAATTAGTTGCCGAGTGTTTTTTTTACTAAATTAGTTGTCGAGTGCCCGATATCTGGCACTCGACAACTTATTTAGCACTCGGTAACTTATTTAGCACTCGGCAACTCGCCGTTTTCCTGTAGTGAAAACAACACTAACTACCATCCCTTTTATTTTTAAATGTTTTTATTTTTATCAAATTATTTTTAAATATATTGATAGTATTTATAGCTTATAATAAAAAAATGGATCAACTCGTATTATCCATTGGGTCAATGAGGCCATAGCCTCTAGGTGAAATGGGTCGACCCATGACCCTTAAACTTGGCCTTGATGCTATGGGGCCGGGTCGGTCCATTCCCATCTTTAATACCGGGTTTGCTTGGATCCTCGCCCATCCAAGCTAACTCTTCGCTTGGCACTATGTTACTATGTAATCTTGTCATGCCTGCTGGCATGGAAATCCTTGCTCGTACAGGCCCCAATCAGCCTAGGCGTTCAGGTTACCTGATTTTTTCGGGTCAGGTAATTCGGGCAATGAAAACTGCTACCTGATATTACCTCTGAAAAAAACTACCCGTAATTTCGGATACCCATAATTTGAGTTCGAGTATTACCCGATATACCTAAATTTACAGAAACCAACAAATTAGATAAAAAAAATTAGTATTAATTTATATATAGTATCAACACCAAATGTATATAATTTCAACAACAATTTGGAGAGAACAATATATTATAGTTATTTGTTCAAAAAAAGAGAATTATATTTTAATAAAGTGATAAGTTCAAGTGTTCAACTAACAATACATGATATATATAAAGATACGTACAAAACTTTGGGTAGTTCGGATAGTTTGGATACCGGGAGCAAACTAATTTCGGGTGATCAAAATTACTATCCGAATTTAGGATCGGGTATCTCGGGTTCGAATAATCCGGATCCAGATTCGAGTAATGGGTATCGTGTATTTTGCCGAGGCTGAGACCCCAATACACCCTGACAAAGAATCAAAACAAGCAGCTTCACTCTTGTTTGACAAAGTTACACAATGTCAAGCGATGGATCCAATTAGCCCCGAAGAGAGAGGGATGGAGCCGGGCGAAGCTAGGATCTAGCGCGGCTTTATGCACTTGGTAGAATAGAGAATGTGTTCTATCTTGTGCGTCTCAACCAGAATAGTTTTTTTATTTGTCTATTTGGTGAGACTTTGTCAGATTCAAGTTGCTCGACTCAAAGGGCATTACCAACTGCAAAATCAAAAACATGCTACGAGTTTTCCCATTTGGAACAAATTGGTTTATGATATCCCTTGTGAAACTAGAGTGGAGTCCACTACAACCAACCATAAAGACAAATAAAACATGCAAGTTCGTGCCTGAGAAGTGTGACAACACGTGTGACTCTTCTTCACCACAAGTACAAAGATGAGGTGGAAATGGATGTCCGATAATTATCAATTTCGTGCCCGTTTGTATTGGAGACAACTTGAATATGGATATATGCATTGTTGAGAAAGTAGTCAATTGATGATCATTTGTAGAGCATAAACCATGATGATATCAAGTACTAACGTATATACTCCCAAAACTAGTTGATCCAAACAATAAAGGCTCATTCATGTGGGCAAAGACGAGTCGGATCCTTTAGTGCCATCTTACTTGCGAAAGTGGAGGTTGTCATAATTAAATATGAAAGACTCTCCCCATTTTTCTCAAGTCTAGTGTGAGGAGAGAAAAAAGGGAATCCAACACACATGTGCTCGCTCACCTCATCGGACGGTGCAGGGCGTGGGCACATGACAGCTGCACGAATGGTCTGCTGAAATCTAGCATGTGGCCTTTAGGGAGCACAAGCTCCTTTTGCAGTTTTAGTTTTCAATTACTTGACCTTTAAGTTTACGAATGGGAATCCTAAACGATTTAGATCCTAATTGTGACATGATATCGTAAGCCTACACCCTGGCCATATATTGGAGTTGTGTTTGCTTTTTTCGTTGTTGCACCATCGTCGTAGGTTCTCCATCTCAAGCTCTTGCGTGTACCGAAGATCGAGAGAGCAGGTGTATGGAACCTTTGTCCTTGCATGCGAACCTACGCCGAGGGAAGTTGGGTAAGTTTTTTGGAAGCGTGCATGTGATTGCTTCTAACCTCCACAACTAGTCATCTTCCATCCATGATAGACAATGTCGTGTACCATCGTGTCTATCACTAGCTGCTTCAAGCTCTTCCTTCATAACTCATCAATGAATTTGTACCACGACCAACAACTTTATACCACACCAACAATGGTGTCTTCTTCTATATACAAAAGGTATAGCATAGTAATACGGTTTGTTATTAAGGGATACCTATTGTGTTTGGTCATGTTGCTAGGGCAGGATTCGAAACAATTGAGAATATGTCTTGAGAGGCAACCTAATAGCCCCCTCCACAGCCCAAGTCGCAGAGAGTTTTCGGCCTTAGCTGTCACAGCCAAGCGCACGTTTGCTCCGAGTCTCCGTCGATGCTTGCTCAGTAGTTGTTCTTGAAGTTTCGTTCCCTCGATGCCTCGTCCGACGTTCGTGCCTCCATGCCCCCAAGTTGGCTTACTCCTGCCCTGCCCATCGCAACATCACTAGGGTCTGCTCCTTCTCCATGGCCAGTCACAACTAGGTCTTGGGAGCGGCAGATATCGTCGTTGTTGACTGTGAATCCCCTGTGTGCGCTCCACTTTGGCGGCCATGGTGGTGTCACATGTATGAGGTGGGCACGTTTCGGCATGAGGAACTTGCATGGTCTTGGCCTATGATTGTGGGCCTAGCGTGGTGGGAATATCGGTATCAGGGGTAAGTGATTTGCACATCGACAAAATATGCTCACCGCGGTCTAGGTACAATTTTAGCCCCTCTTCCTCCGTCTTAGTCCTTTTTAGATCCCCCACTACATGTTGTTGTTTACAATTGTCCTGTTCATCAGTAATATTTCAACACTACTTTTTAGCGAACGAACAATGTTTTTTTTCTCACAACAAATCAAATCAGCATAAACATTTAACATATATAAGGTAAATTTCAGTGAAACGAACAGGGCCGATCGATGGCTTTTGTACTATTTCGGTCAACTAGTACGTTAGGGTTAGTTAATACCCGTTCGAAAATGATCATGAAATTGTCTTCTTCCTCAACAACGAATTAAGAAACAAAGAGTACCCCAGCTACCTGAAGAATCGAGCTACCCACGTCACCCGCATTTTTTTCGACCGTCCGATCTCGCAATCAACGCTCTAGATTTCTTCAATTAGATTTTACCAGAACCTGCTTCTCTCGCTTCTAATCACTTCTAATTACATGCTCCGGCTTCTCCTTGGCTTCTCTCGCTTCTCACGGAATCCACTGACACAAATATATACTCAACTTCAGTTTCTCCTTCACATCTTCCCCTCGTCTCGCTCTCTCCTCTTTGATCCCTCTTTCCCGAGTCCCGACGCCGACGGGGCGACGGCGCGAGCCAGCCGAGCTCGGTGGCCAGCCCGCGGCGTGGCGGCGGCCCTCTTCCTCCTCCTCCACGCTCCTCCCCCTCGCGCCGCAAGCGCAGGACCAACGACGCTCCCGATGGGAACCGCAGTCTAGGGTTTGGCCCCTCCGTTGCCGGCCGCTCCCATGGCCACGCACCACCGCGGCTGTGGCGCCGGCTCCCCTGGCAGCGGCGCACTCGGCGCTGGCGATCCCGGCACATCGGCCCTCGGCGGCCACAGCCTGCCACGGTCGCTGGGGTGCCGCCCTCCACCTCCAACGCCCCATGGGAGGGGATGGGTTGCCTGGTCAAGGGTGTCGCGGGGTCCACCGCCGTTGGCGACGACCGGCCACCAGGTACACCCACCCCTTCTCTTCTCTATCTGTTGTGTCAACTGTCAAGCCGACCACCCATACCTTGCCTTTCATTGACCTTGCCTTTCCTCAACTGCTCATGTTCTGTGCCTCTATTTACCCTCAGATTTATTCTAGGGTCTGTGTATTCATGCTTATTGCGACTTCAATTGTAGGTAAAACAAGATTTAGAGACAGAGTTAAAGCCATAAGAACAGCTTAGCCCATAAGATATTTGGGAATGAAATGGTCTTACAATGTCTTGTTTATTTGCCATCCTATATTGTGCTATCTTGGATATAAAAAGGCTCATGCTACAATGTCTTGTCTCTAGGGGCTCGTGTCAGGGTAAAAAAAGCTTCATGATTCGATGTCTATCAATTATAGTTCTTAATGCATCTCACACCATATAGGTTGTCTGTTTCAATAATATTTTTATTACATGAAGTCTCCTTTGATATTCATCACTAACCTTATTTGCCCTTTCATACAGGTTCCATCTATAGCCTGCTATTTAGTTCATTAATAATTAATTCAACTTGAGTTCTATTTTGTTTCAGAAATGCCTAAGGCCCACCGGCTATGGTCATTACCATGAATACCAGCTCTTCTCGGCTTCCTTCTTTGTGAAAAAATGTTAGTTTAACTGGTAAATTTTTTTTACTGTGATGATCTATTTCTATGCTCACCTATCAAGATGATGCCTCTATATTGTTTCCTTTTTTTTGATTTGCCGACCTCCTGCTTTTATTACTAAGCGGTAAGGGCAATGTTATTTTCCATGAAAACAAAGGCTATACTGGTAGGTGCAACTAATAGCCATCGAAGTGCAAGATGTCCACTCCTGTTGCTTAAGCAAGAAAACATTAAATCAAATAGGCCACAGGTTGCTTTGGCAGTAAAACAAAGAACCATTTAAGCCACACACCCATAATTTGTGTGCCAATTTTCCCTTTTCACTGAACATTTTATACCGTATTTTCTTGGAATGGCTTGGCATCCTATGTTTTTCGTATATGACGACGGTTGTTGATGTAGACGTATTACTGATCACCTCTTTTGTATTTCATGACTTGCTGCAAATAATTCTGTTATCATGTTGCTAAGAAAAATGCTGCTACGTGCAACAAAGGACTGACATAGGTAAAAGAAAATAAGAATCATATCTATCTTAGGATCTACAATATGAGTCACATACCCTCTTTTATGTATGTTTGGTGCTTAGATATCTAAAAAGATTTTAAGCTTCTGAATGTGGAACATAACCTATCTCACACGCCATATTTTTGTAGTTAATAGATACCTAGCAAAATCAAATATGGCAGCCAAAGCTGGTATTCATAGTTCAGGTATGCTTTCCTAGGTCATAGGACCATGAAGGTAATAAAGAAACTGGAAGGTAACTGCTACATTCTAATAGCATGAAAAATGTTAGCCTTTATAACTATTTTTTTGTCGGTTCGTTTTTGTGCCTCTGAATGGCAATGACATAATATTGTTATATTGTATTTCCCCAAATTCTATTTGTTTGGAGTAGCACAGCCACAGAGACTCTCAGGTTATGCCCTTCTCCTTACTAATTTGGTCTGCCTAGACATCTGAAAAGAATTTCAAGCTTCTGAATGTGGAACATAACCTATCTCACACGCCATATTTTCTGTTGGCGAAATTAGTTTCCCGAACAAGGTTGGAAGAGAGATTGAAGAGAGGAGAGTGGAAATGAGACAGTTAGGGTTTCTAGTTGGAGTTGGGAAGGAGAGAGCCCCCTCCTCACATGCTCTCGACATTTATATAGGAGTTGACAGTTTACAATCGACCCCCTTAGGAGGGCGGGAATTACAAACCAGTACATCACCCCTATTGGACCTCTTCTAGGGGGAGTTGGCCCATTCAACAATTGGCTCCCCCAACATTTTTGTAGTTAATAGATACCTAGCAAAATCATATATGGCAGCCAAAGCTGGTATTCAGAGTTCAAGTATGTTTTCCTAGGTCATAGGACCATGGAGGTAATAAAGAAACTGGAAGGTACCTGCTACATTCTAGCAACATGAAAAATGTTAGCCTTTATGCTATTTTTTCATCGGTTCGTTTTTGTGGCTCTGAATGGCAATGACATAATACTGTTATAGTGTATTGCCCCAAATTCTATTTGTTTGGAGTAGCACAGCCACAGAGACTCTCAGGTTATGCCCTTCTCCTTACTAATTTGGTCTTTTTTCATTAGATTAACATATCTCATGATTTAAGGACTGTTTCCCCTTCGTTACAGTTTACGAGATTTGAGGTACATTCAGAACGCAATGGGACTGGAATGATACGGTGTATGGTTTAGATCCATCTGATCCAACGGTGTGAAAAAAATATCCTCCCAAATTAATTTTCGCTGCCCTGTTGTACTCTAATTGATGTGGTTGACTGACCCATTAAATTGTTTTGGCCAGAGGGTATTAACAATGAAATTATTACAGATCTTGTCAACCAGTCTTGCTGAGATCAACAAACTATCATCAAGGTAAATGATTTGTTGCATAAATATTGTCACTCCTTTCCCTTTGATCTGTAATAGTCTTGCATGGTTGCCAGAATTTCTTTCATATCTATTGTACCTTATTGGGTCTGCATTATTTTACCTATTGTATAGCTGATCTGCATTATTTTACCTATTGTATAGCACTCATGTGACCTCTCAGATCATTAATGCTATCCAGGCCAGACCGTTACTAAAACCTGTAGAACTGAGTAAGCAAGTCAAAGCATGCCACCTCTCACGCATTTACTTGGCTGTCACTACCCATGCTTTTAGAGTAAAGCTATATTGAACCTCCTCATCCAGAATCAAAATGTATACTGATTTGTCTTACGATACTTATTTAGCATTGGTGTTTACAACGACTACTCTCTAATAATCTAAGTTTACTATTCCTTTCAAGATGCATTGTAACCATCCAAATACTTTCACAGGATCAATATTTTTTTAGAGTTTCCAATAGCCTTCCTAATTAATGTCTATTTTATGATAATTAGGGGATAGGACCCGCCAAAAAATATTATAGTAATCCTAGCAGATGCATGTGGACATAAAAAAGTTGTTTTAGTTTTGGCCTAAGCTTGTAATCCTAGCAGCATGGCTGCAAGCGTTTTTTGTTCAGTAGGTCTAATTCTTTTTGCCATTAAAAATGTACCAAAGAATGATCAGGAAATTTTTCATGCTGACGCTTTAGATTCTTACCTATGTCTGTTGTTGCTTGCCCTTGACTTCGTAATTTGTGTGTTGCAGGTATTTTTATATTCCTCTTATGTTGTTTTACCATAGTCATTCAGGGATTTCTTTCTTACGTCTACATACTATATGCTGCTTGCTACTTTCTCCTTGTCATAATTTAGGGACAATAGTTGTTGTCCTTAATTTGTGCATTGAAAATGTTTTTATATCCCTGTGTTGTTGTTTCATCAAAGTCATTCCATGATTCCTATATTGTTTCCAAATGTTGTCTCTTGTCATAATTTCCACAGTTATTTCCTTGTTACTCTGTTCATATGGTTCTATTTTGGCGTCTCCAACTACACACCTGCACCTTCTATAGTTTTTGGTTCTCTAATGACATCTCTCTTTGCCTCAAAACTTACTTTCTGTTGTTGTGGTACAATTGTGCCATGCTGCTTTTCTCGGTTGTTGCTCGGGGGTATACTTTTCCCGCAGCAATTTGTAGGGTTTCCCTCCGCGATTTATTCTAAATTTTGTTTCCCTTTTTTGATTTGGGTCTCATTCCTCATCTCCACGATTTAGTCCGATTTACTTTCCCCATTGTGATTTGGGCGGCGTTTGCGCCTGCTGTGCTGCCGTCTTGGTTGGTGCTCAGGGGTATAGTTTTCCCACACCAATTCCTAGGGTTTGTCTCCACTTTTTTTTAATTTTGTTTCCCTTTCTCGATTTGGGTCGCATTCGTACGTGTTGTGCCATGTTCGCGGCTGTTCTTGCTATGGGTTCCTGTGATTTGCAGTGACTATATTTTGGCGCTGGTTGAGTCATTATCAAGGTACATTTTTGTGAAGCTATAATGTTTCCAGTTTTTTACTGCGCTGACATTTATATTGTCTTTTGTTGTTCAAAAATGTAAATTTTCATATTTTCTGTGCTACGCTTCTATTCGTAAGATCGGTGTGCGATACCTCTATGTTTGCCTCATACAGCCTAATTGTGTTGGGTAAGCTCACACAATTTAATAGAGGACTTCTCTACATTTCAGAAAATCTGCTGGTTCATGTTGATGCTCAGATTAATATTTTTGAGGTAATGCTATTTTGTTATTTCCAGTGACACACAGGATGTCCACAATCATATCAGCTCTGCCTTTTGTCTTTTTTTTTTGGATATTCAGTTCAACATGAAATTTTTATTTCCCCTAACCATTTTTTCTTTCTGTGTGGCTTGCAGAAGGTGAGGCTTATTGGTTTATTATAGACGCTGTCAAAACAAAGATTATTGGTTTAGTAAACTGAAACATTATATAATTATCGTTCGGATTTGTTGAAATATTAACATGACTGCTGATGTCGTCTCTGTTTTTTCAGAAATATGCATCAAAGAAGAGGTTGACAGGCCCGCATGAAGAAGTAGTAGTTATTATTATGAGTATGCAGTGTTTCAATTCTGTGTTCACGAAGCTATACTCAGCTATTTTGTGATGTTTGTATGTCCTCTCTATCTTAATTGCATGTTCTTCAATTAGTATGGGAATGTACTGTTTTAGGTCCATGTTAAGAAAACTATACTCAACTATTTTATGAAGTTCATATGAACTCTTCATCTTAATTGCATTTTGGTAGATCATATACTGATGTACCGACATATTTATAGTGGTAAAAAACATTAACAATGGATGATACTTCTTCTCATGTGTGCAGCTACCCAAATCATGAACGACCTTCGTTTTTCTGTTGCAGGTATTTACTTGGCACCTGGCTGCGTGCACAGCCCCATTTATAGGCAGATGGAGTTGCCCAGCTATACTCCAACAAACGATAATCGTCGGTTACACCCATGTTAGTTATTATTTAGTTACCCTTCTTGACCTTACCTGTGTACTATTATTGAAAAAGGGTCCGGTTGGGCCACTTCATTTCATTGCTCTTACGCTACTCTTTGATACTCCAAGTCATGACAATGCCGAGACAATACAGGCCAGTGAACCTTGCTATTACTGTGAAAATGACTCGCTTATGTATATGAAATATATTTTAAAATATATAAGATCATTTATAGGTTTTATTTTTTTTACTCCCACCCATTTCGTTGTTTGGTCGTCAGGTACTTTTGTCAAAGTGAAACTGGACTATATGCTCGCTTAGCTATTGCTACCTTACATTTCTAAAAATTGACTGCCCTTCTATTGTGTTTAGGTGCATCCAGTCAGATAACAGGCAACAGGTGAAAAACTATTTACCTTTTGCATTCAGACTGAATGGAGAGGTGAAGAGCTTAACTCTGAAATACATATTTAGTGTTTTATTATTCATTTCGAGTTTGTTGTACCTATACGTTATACAAGAATTCCTGTGAGTTTTATAGATTTAAGAATTATTGTGTTCTCGTCAACTTATGTAATGAATAATACAATGGCCTAATTCATATTTCATTTTTTGTGTAATGAATAATCCAGTGGGCTAATTTCAATCTTTCCTGAAGAAAATACCTCAATAACATAGTGTGTCAAGAGCATATGCCCCATTTTGTTGATTTTAGCACCTGCTCTCTTTATATAGATTCAGTCTTGAATGGACCCTATGGTTCTGCTGCTGATCAGCGTTCTGCTCGGATATGTACCGTCCCATCACCCAAATCGGGTATGCATCATTTCTTTTTCTTGGCATTGTGGCAGTGCTTTGTTTCTTATATTGTTGTTCCTATTGAAATTAAATCTTCCATACTCCACATGCCTACAAGGTAGTCATGCTGCTTAGTGCCTGAACCAATCGCACATAGGTTAATACTACCCTTTTTTGCAATTTCTTGCATATATATGGATTAGTTCGGTTGCACTCTCGACTATTTTGCCATTAGGCACACACAACCCTCCTAATTATATGTCATAAAACCAAAACATTGTTGCTCAGTACCCAAAACTTTTATAGGCATGTTAGACTTTTCTTGGGCTCCATGCAAGAAGCAGGTTGTCAATTCAGCCTTCCTTCCTTTCGTATGCTTCCTCTAGGTCCCTTATCTCTCTCTTTAAAACCTATTTATAGGTCAAGCAGCTCTAATGTGCAGTTCTTTGCTTTCAATGACAATTATTCCTTTTCCCATGACACAATGCAACCAAAAAAAATAGGCAAATTATAGCAGAAAACCTTCTATGCACCCATCTTCCAATATCGTGCGTCAGAGCAACATTACTAACACGCTTTTCATCTAACAGATTGTATAGCTGAAGAGAACTGCGATGCTGCTGCTGCTGCTTCAATCTATCAGGTAACATTCATGGCCTCTTCGTCCATTATCAGTTTAGCACGTCCACTGCTTCTTCTGCTTATATGTACTTAGTCACTTAGTCCATACATGTACCACCTTGGTGGGACATTATTCTAGGAACAACATGTATCTTACCATGAATAGTTCATATTTCTAGCCAGTGTAGTTCTTCTTCATGCCTATTTTAAACTATAATGTAGTTCTTATCTAGCTTGTCAATTAGTTTCTCATGTCTAAATCCAACTCTGATCCTATTGTGTGCCTTCAATTATATGCTGGCACCAATAAGAGATTTTTCGAATGCTTGTGCATCCAGTGCCATCTTTTGACAGGTGCAGCAGATTGTGACTGTCATTTTGTTTTTGCAAGGCTCTGCTTTAGTTCCTCCTATTTTTGCAGTCCCTGATATTTGTAGTTTACTAACTTGCAAGGTCAAAATTGCCTAGCTTTCCTTGATTGCGCATGATTGTATAAGATTTAATGTACCCAAATACATATCCCTCTAGATTCTGTGTCAATCATACTAAATTTGCTCTACCCTGTCAGTTACATTTATATTAATTCAATTTATAGGGTGCCATTTAATTAGGATGGTTATTATGGCCATCTAGGTAGCAAGCCCTTACTTCGAACAGTGTCATATTTTACCACTTGATGCCTCTCCAATAGCTTCATAGTCCAATCTCATTTTTACGAAATATATTACATTATTCTATCCCGTTATAGGGAGATGGATTGAAAGATATTTTATAGCTCTTTAGTCAATGCAAAAAGTAACTACCCTGGGAAACTACAAGAGACATTCTAATTTCTCTCTCTTGTATATCGTCGGAGATTTTTACCCTACGCAAAACAATTATTGGTTATTTTCCATGCACATATAGGTATTGAGATTAATGTAGTAAAAATGTTCCTTCTATGCATGTCATCCCCACAGATTTTATTCTCAATTCAAATTCAAATCACCTAGCATTCTACCTTGAAAAGCAAATAATGTCTAAGAAAGTGCAGAGATTTAGAGAAATCTTAGGATTGGTTGACAGATGTTGTATTTCAGCATTAGTTTTTGATTAAGATAATGATGCCTAATGTGTTGGTGTGTCTATCTGTTCCTCCAGCTTTAACAATCGAGCACATCCAAACGACAGGGCGTGACGAATTTGACATGTGTTAACCTGAAGAAAGTTGATGGCTACGTATGCACACATGCTACTTATTGAATCATATGTCTTCAGTTTAGTAGATATTGTGTCTTTGCTCCTTCTATATACAGAATTATTAGCCCAACTGCAGCTTTATTATCCAACCAGCTATCTTTGTCTCCATATTGTCAAAACATTCTATTCAACTCGCAATTTTTGTCTGAGTTCCCGCGATTCTAAATGGTTTGTCTTCTTAATGTAGAGAATCCAGTACACGAATACAAACATGCATTCATATATATCCTCAGCCTAATAAGCTATCTCTTTACCTATATATATATCCTCAGAAACAAACATAAAACAAATAGTAATTAATCTGCACGGGCGCGATGGCGCGCCCCTTTTCACTAGTGTATTTGTATTCAAGTTATATCGGATACCAATGGGGACCAAAAAGATATTAATGGTCATCCATTAATTTCCACCTCTTGTTGTTGTACTTGGGGTGAAGAAAAGTCCGACCTGCCGTTGGGTAGTGGGCACGAGCCTGCACATTTTCCTTTTGTCTTTATGGCCGTGTTTAGATCCCATGAATTAATCCAAAATTCTAAAACTTTACAAGATTTTCCATCACATCGAATTCCTATTCTCCATCACATTAAAATATCGGCACATATATGGAGTACTAAATATAGATGAAATAAAAAACTAATTGCATAGTTTTGTTGTACTTTGCGAGACGAACATTTTAAGCCTAATTAATCAATGTTTGGATAATTATTATCAAATAAAAACAAAATTGCTATAGTGTGACGTGACAAGTGCTACAAGATTTATTTCACCACATTTCCAAGATCTAAACACAGCCATGGTTGGTTTGGTTTGTTTCGATTCTGCATTTGGACAGGGAACCATGCATCCCAAGCTACCCTACCCAACAAGCCACAAGGCGGTATTGACCCCCACCCAGTAGCTGTGTCAACAGCCAACCGTGTAAATGAGATATTCAAACCCGTCCAAAGTCATCTCTCTCTCTATTGATGCCCAAATAATACGCTCGGCAGGCTCCACTCCAGCGCGAATGTGCAATGCCCAGTCTTCAAGGGCTGAAAAAAGGGCATGCAGCAGGGCCACGCACCGCCGAAAAGCCTACTGAGGCGCGGCAGTACTGCATGCAGTTGCACAGAAGAGAAAGCAGTGACAGAGAGGCGTGGCTTCCATGAATTACCCGCAGCCCGAGCTCCATACTTTGCGTCTATCGTAAACGCGCTCGGGCCCGTCTCTGCTGCCGACCGGGACACACACGACACTACTGTTACCCCCTTGCCGCGCGCCGGTCTGTAGGGCTGCATCCTGTAGCTGGCGAGGCCGCGCCATGAGCATGGGCGGGGGCGGGGGCGGCACTGCTCACAGCTTGCTGTACTAGTACTACACCTGCACAACAAGCTACAGTAAGCTCATTAAAACTCCTCCCTCACCTCCCAGTTAAAGAACGCCGTACGTGCACCCAGACACGACACATGACCTACCAACCAGATCGTGCATGGAGAATGAAGGCCCGTCTGGAGACGGCACGTGCCGGCGTTCGGGGAGTGGAACTACGGAGTAGTCCTCCTGCTCCTCTTCTGTAGACGATCGAGCTGCTTGCCGCGCTCCGGCACCACGCGCCGGATCGGAGGCGCAGCGACACGCCTGGTTCAGGTGCTCCCTAGCTGGTTGATCGACGCCGGCGCCGGCGCCTAAGAAGAAGGCGTGGAGACCGGAGATAGATTGCAGGCGGCGGAGAGCACAAGCTAGCGTTGCGACGGAGAGCCGGGCAAGGGCGGTGGCGGTGGCGGCAGCGCGCCGCGACGGCCAAGGGCGCCCGCGCATCGGCAGGATGGTTGTGAGTGGTGACTGGTGAGGGGCGTGAGGCTGAGGCCGTGTTGCATTGCATTGCATGCCTCTGTGCAAGTGCGACAGCTTGCCTGGCACTCACACTCACTGCAGCGTCTGCACTCTGCAGGCCTTTCGGCGGGGCCGGGGGCGCTGCCATTGCACCGGAGTACATTGGTGGTCGAGCGTATTATTTGGGTAATGAGTAGAGATTGATGAAGTACTACTACTACGGTTAGCTAGGAGTAGGAGTCTAGGACACAGGTACTACTCCTATCTAGGTCAACAGAACTACTGTACTGGGTAGTAGGGCGTTTCTACGGCGTCGGATCCGGAGTGCTGTAGAAAAAGAAGAGAAAAAGCACTCCGTAAGCAGATCATCATATACAAAATTGAAGCACGGAAGAATGGTTTATTTTTATCCCGCTTGATAGAGCTCTATCCAGCCTCTCCGACACATTCACTATTTACATAAGTCGTTTTTATCTCTCCTTTTATAGAGCTAGTCGGAGCAGCATAAGTTAGAATTTTCAGCGTCACCTATTCCAACTAGCTCTATGAGGAGAGACGAGAGATTAAAAACAGCTCTTGTAAATAACGCATGAACGGTGAATGTGTTAGAGAAGCTGAACTTGTTTGGCCTGCCAAACAGAGCTTAATTTAGGCCATCATCAATGACAGTTTGATGACCTAGTTTCCAACAAAATCATATCAGCATATTTAATGTCTATGAAACTTTGATGAAACTCAATTATCACTGACTTAGTATGAACCAGAACCATAGATGAAATACTACTTAGGCCCTGTATAGTTTCCTTCAAAATTTTAAAATTTTACCAGATTTTCTATCACATCGAATCATTAGACGCATACATGAAACATTAAATATATGTAAAAATATATAATTAATTATATAATTTATCCGTAATTTTTGAGACGGATCTTTTAAACCTAGTTACTCGAACAATAATTATCAAACACAGATGAAACGCCAGAGTGCTCTTACCTCCAAAAAATTTCGATCTAAACCAGGCCGGCCTTACCCTGTCACGTGCCGAGACGGGCCCCATAAATATATCGTACATTGGGACGCTGCCCTACATCTGGACGCGTGGAAGAATGAGCCAACGGTTGGCCGGCCGGAGCCCATGTGTCGGAAACGGCGAGGCTCGATCGGTACTGTACTTCGGTTGCTCTGGTCTGGTCCACACTGATCTACTACTACTAGTCGCTATCGATCCTCCAGTAGCAGGCTGCAGGCTCATCACTCATCGAGACGGCAATGGGCAATGGCCGGCCGGCTAGCCCAGAGCCACCGCCAGAGAGATAGGCTAGCTAGCCCTGACGTGAACGTGATGGCCCAGCCGCAGCAGCACCAGTGCGCGCGCAACGAATGCGAGCGCAGGCGGCGCCATGCCGCGTGCACTGTGCACAGTGCACGGCTTCCCTCGCGCCGGCCGCATGCACGCACTGTTCCACCCGTCGTGCGCGCAGGCGCCGTGCGTCGAGTCAAACCAACTCGACCGCTCTCCTTGGTCTGCGCAGTGCAGGACTGCAGGCGCAGCGGTGGACGACCGAGAAATTTATGGCCTGGGGGCATGGCCTGCCATGCCACTCTGCCTCGCGTGCAGTTCTTCGTCCTTCCAGACGAGACGATGCAGCATCCAGCATGCCAATGCAAGGGGCATGCAGCATGGTGGTCGAAGCCGAAGCCGAAGCTTTCAAGCCGATCGAGCGCGCATTTATAAAGGGCATCCCTCCAGTGCCACCAGCGTAGTAGTATAGCTAGCGTCGTCTCTGCTGCCGCTATCCTTCGACTTCTGCTCACCACCTTCGACCTCGCTCTTTGCCTTGCATTCCATCGGCTTCTTCTGAGATCGATCATGGAGAAGGCGAGGCGGCGGCCCCGGCATGTGCCGGCGTTCGGGGAGTGGAACTACTACTACTCCTCGTCGTCGTCCTCCCCAGCAGACGACGCCGCCGGCGCCGCGGCGGCGGCCGAGCCCTGGTGGTACGCGCCGGCGGAGCCGGAGGCCAGCAGCGACGCCTGGTTCAGGTACTCCCCGCCCCCGCGCCGTAGTAGGCCGCCGGCGCCTAAGAAGGCGCGGAGGCCGGCGGAGGTCGCTGTAGCTGCGGAGCACAAGAGGGCGGTGGCGGTGAAGGCGGTGGGTGTGCCGGCCAAGGGCGCACGCAGGGTGGTGGTGAGGCCCGTCGACGAGGACCTGTACCGGGTGCCCCCTCCCGACGACGATACCACTGTCTCCGGCCGCCTTCAAAGGCTGCGGGTACGTACCTGATCGACTGCAAAATAAAGCTCGCTCGCGTATTCTTCTTCTTGCTACTATCCTTCTTGCATGCGGTGCAGACTAAAAAGAGAATCTTTCGTCGTCATTGCTTTGCAGAAGAAGAGGGCGGCGAGGAGGAGCCTGTGGATGGGTTGCTTGGGCCTCAACTGCGTCGCCTGAAGCTAGTAGCAGCTTACCATTGCGGCGGCTAGCTGTTGCAACACTATGCTAGTACTCCGTATGGAATAGTACTCCTATATGAATAAGTAGTAGCTAGTACTAGAGTAGTAGTAGTAGAGTGCTCTTTAATTTTTCATGTTTGATTCCTCTCCATCGTGTTCGTCCTCAGCTCACTCTCTAACTGTATGCCATACTGCTATGGCAGCATGACGATTAGAGGACCAGTGCACTGTAGCACTGTAGCAGTGAGATTTAGCAGGATCGGTCGTGCATGTGTGGATTAATGCAGCATCTTGTCGTGGCATGGGGGTTTGCAGTTAGATACTGAAGCAGGAATATATATATA
This sequence comes from Microstegium vimineum, assembly GCA_022036555.1. NCBI lineage: Eukaryota > Viridiplantae > Streptophyta > Magnoliopsida > Poales > Poaceae > Microstegium > Microstegium vimineum. Next base: position 210,265 of record CM039124.1, on the reverse strand, counting down.
TATATATATATATATATATATATATATATATATATATATATATAGAGCCAGACAGCCAGGACATCTTGCTACTAGCTCCTGATCTTTTTGAACTGGCATGCTCATCTGTCATGATTGTGTGTCGCTGGTTTGCATATCGATAATTTTAATTCGATTTATAGAAAATATGTACAACAATTATCTAAGTAAAATAATTTAAAAAACTAGATTTAAATATCTATCTAATGATACTAATTATGTACTACGATCTTCATCCTATAAAAATACAATTCTACAACAGTGTCATGGTCATGGTTTGATCAATGATAGATTAAGAAATATTGCAAGCCGTATATCTACAAGATTAGTTACCTATAATTTCTGTGGCACACAAAAGCTAAGTTGTTACTTCTATTCTAGTGAACTAGTAACACTAAGTGTCGGTGTTATGACCCGGGGGTCAAGACCACCAACGAGTAAATTTGTATATCGCGTGCTCCCTCTCTCAAACGTGATGCAAGATGGACACAAGGTTTATTCTGGTTCGAGCAAAGAAGGTCCTACGTCCAGCGGAGGGAGGATGACTTGTATTATCTCGCACCCCAAACGTGCTCGTACAGGGGGTACAAGCTATGTTACACGGAGTTGGCCACCCGAGGGGTCGATCGAGTGGCGGGGTGTGTGGAGTGTGGAGGTCAGAGCTGGAGTCTGATGAGTGATCCAATCGTCCGAATCCCCTCGTTTTATTCTACCTCGGCATCCCCTTTTATAGACCAAGGGGAAGTCCGAGGGTACAGGGTCCTAACTGTAGAAGTATGGGCG